>CAUYRH010145976.1:0-13994 GCA_963574655.1 Perodicticus potto | reverse complement strand
ATTCCATGGTGTACGTATACCACAATTTATTGATCCATTCGTGGATTGATGGGCACTTGGGCTTCTTCCATGACTTAGCAATTATGAATTGGGCTACAATAAACATTCTGGTACTTAGATCTTTGTTATAATGTGATTTTTGGTCTTCTGGGTATATACCTAGTAGAGGAATTGTAGGAGAATGGCAGGTCTATTTTTAGATCTCTAAGTGTTGCTTTTGTTTTTTTAAAGCTGGGATCTCCCAAGTAGCTGGAACTGGGACAGGAAACCTTTCAAGAACATTACCATTCAAATGGGTCACAGATAAGTGGCCACCTTCAGTTGAAATCCTAACAGTTTAAGTAATTAAGCAATCAAATATGTATAGCCATATTTTTTTCTTTAAATATCATAAAACTTAATGAAATTCAAATCATTTAACTCAAACTTTCAGCATCTTCACATCTGCATTCTCCAGCTTAATCTCCATTGGTTTGTGGAGGTCACAAGCTGAGCCCTGGTATTTGTTCAGAGGGTTACTGTTATTATTTAGGGGGCTGGAGTGGGAGGAGAGCAACTGTCTGTAATTATCCGACTAGTCCACACACTGCACTGAGCATTTCTTCTTAGGCGAGTGCCAAATGAGGCCATTTTCATGTCATTAACCTGCAGAGTGTGTGACTTCAATAGCATCAGATGACACTTATTTAGTTTCTTCCCTTGCAGAGGAGAGAATTTTCCAGTCAGTAATTGCCAGAGTGTGTTCATAATACAAGCTTCAGAGCTTAAGCTCAGACCCTTTTTCTTCATCTGCACACAATCCCTCGGTTACTTGCTGTTAAATGACATTTCTGTGCTTTCATCTACCGACGACGACGGAGAAGTTCTGGCCTTGTCTCTGAGTGCTGGTCTGACACATTCCCCTTCCTGCCCCGCATCTCCACTTGCTCATCCAGCAGATGACTCAGACTTACTGCATCCAAACCTTTGAGTGTGTCACCCACACTTGCTTCTCCATCTCACTCACTAGACGTCCCAGGATATTGGTTGCCCAGATAAAAATCAATGAAGCAAGCAAGAGAACAAGCAAAGCTTGAGGCTGTTTCTCTCTTCTCCCTTCATCTTGTTGACTCCATCATTGACATCTTCTGCCTAAAATCCAGTGACCTTTCACCCCATCCACTGCTACCACCCCGTCCCAAGTCCTACTCGTCTCTTCCCTGGAAAGCTGGGGTCACTTGCTCCTTTGTCTCCTTGCCTGTACCCTGGCTCCCCTTCATCCAATCTCAATATGGCAGCCTCTCCTTCATCCACTCTCAATATGGCGGCCAACAAGTTTCTCTGGGAATGTAAGACAAGTCATGTTGCCTGGCTGTTGAAACCACAATGCTTTCCACGTACTGCAGAGTGAAGCCTTACAAAGGCCACGAGGCCTCTGACTCGGAACCTTTCCTCTTTCTGCACCTTCTTCTGCTTGGGATGCTATTTCCCAGCTCTCTCTTCTGGGCCCACTTGCCCAGCCCTTCAGCCTCTCCTTAAATGCCACCTTCTCAGGGAAGCCCTTTTATTTTTCTCCCCCCTTACCTCTATCCCTGCTTTTCTCCTTAGACGTATCACCCCCACCCCACCCCACCAACACACACACACATTGGCCTGGATATTTACCTATTTGCTCACTGTTCTTGTACCCTGAAGGGCAAGTGAGGCTCCATGAGGGCTGGAGTCCCTCTTTCTCCTTTAATCCTAGCTGTGCCCCAGTGCCTAGAACAGTGCCTGGCACAGATTGGGCACTTGAGGAAGACTTGTTGAATGAATGAATGCAGGAAGGAAGGAAGAAAGGAAGGAAGGAAGGAAGGTTCCATCAGTGTGTAGTGGTCTAAGAGAGTAGGCTTTGATATGAAACCACATGAAAATCCCAACTCAATGTCTGGTCCCGTGATGTCTGGTGAGTTACTAATATCAGAAGCCTCAGTCTTCTGTGGACACTTTTAATAGTCTTCTAATAAATGGATCATTGCAAAGTGCTTAACACGGTGCTTGACACAGCAAAAACCCCGTTACTGTCTCTTAACTGTTCTCACTCCTCCTAGCGCAGGGAGGGGACACGGATGCTTAATTGGGTGTTATTTTCTCTTCTTCTACTGCCATTGCTGGTACCCTCAAAGAACTTGCTTTTTGGTTAGAACAACACACTTAATAACCAAGAAATAATGTACAAGCGTAAATATTTCTTGACACTGATGCTAAGTATGGCAAGGATGTTTGCTTTCATAAGACTTTTCATGATCTTTGCACAAAGAGCCTGAATAATGAGAAATACATCTCCCTCTAACTTCAGTTTGAGTGAGTTCACTGAACTGGGAGGGATTCCTATTCATTTGGGGCACTTTTGGTAGCAGAGACCAGGCTTAAAAATTAAGCAGTTAGTGGCCAGATTTTAGAAAACAAAATATCTTCTTATCCTGCATTGTCCAGTTCCACGTGAAGTAGGATGCCAGAAAGGCTTTGCTATTTCATTTGGGATTTTGAGATTCAGATGTATAGGAATCTATGCATTTTATGGCGTCATGACAAAGTCATGAGTATAATATTAAAATCATAGGAATAGATATTTTGTACACTACCATTATGGATTATGTATGCATGCAGACCACATGCCTGTACAAACACATGCAACCATTTCGGTAAGATATAGGAAGTATTGGTTTTTTTTGTCCTCAAGAAAAAGAGGCATTAAGTCATGAGATTTATGGCCAGACAGACTTGGATGTATACATGCATCAGTCAAGATGACGTGGTATTTCGGCTCCTTGGGAATTAGTGTCACCGATGTGGTTTCCACGTCTGCAGTGCTTTGTAGTAGGCACTTCAGTCATCGTCATCTGATTGTTGTGTACAGTACGATCAATTATGCATCAAGTCATAAAAATCATCATCCCCAAAGCTCCTTCAAGCAAAGAATGGCCAATGTAGTGACTCTGCCTACAGACATTCAGCAGATTAGTAATAGGATGATTTCCCCCACATCCTCCAGTTTCGTTTATCTATTTGCTTATTTTATTTATTTCCTTTTATTTTTTGAGACAGCATCTCACCCTGTCTCCCTGGATGGAGTGCCATGGCATCATCTCGGCTCACAGCAACCTTAAACTTTTGGGGTCAAGCAAGCCTTTTGTCTCAGCTTCCCGAGTGTCTGGGACTACAGGCACCTGCCACAGTGCCTGGCTAGTTTTTCTATTTTTACTACAGATGGGATCTCGTTCTTCCTCAGGCTGGTCTTTAACTCCTGTGCTCAGGAATCCTCCTCCCTTGGCCTCCCAGATTGCTGCGATTACAGGTTTGAGTCATTTTACACCCAGCCTAACAATTTATTTTTATAATCGTATTTTCTAGAAGACTAGGTGTTCATTTTTTTAAAACAACTTTATAATTTTGTAGAGAATTGTTACCTTTGGTATTTTAGGAATTTAGTTTTCATTTGGAATGTGTTTTTTTTTTATTTTATTGTTCATCACGTATTCCTTGAATGTCTACTAGTATTAAGCTGAGTGGGAACCCTCTTAAATAAAGCAGATATAATCACCATCCTCAAGTAATCAACAGTCTAATTTTGGACTTTTATTGTTAACTATAATGAAGGGTGAACTATTCTGAGTATCAGGTCAAATATTGAAATGAAAAGATACCTGCAAATATCTCCCAGTTCCTCTGTGTGTGTGTAAAGAGGAAAGGCAAATTTGATTTTCCTCCTATTGTAGGAATTTGATACTCATGGGTTAGAAATAAGACCCTTAGAGATTCTCAGGCGGGAAGAGATTATGATGCCTCCTTCCTGCAACTCCCTTTTCTGTGAAATTCAAACTAAAATTGTGAATATAGAAATTCCATGAGGTGTATGTGACTGTTGAAATGAAAATAGCCTATTTCTAGAATACAAATAGCTAAATCTTTTGGCGTTTGGAAGCTGATTTTTGCAGAGAAGTTGGGGAGGGAGTGTCCTTATTTTATTACTATTCTCAGCCTCTGATTATGCCCCAGTTCCCAGGGAACATACATGTTAGCTGTGTGTATTGTGTACTTGGTTGGAGTTGTTAGCCATGTTCCCAGGATAGGATTCAGGTGACTTTTCTAAGATGATGGTGTGTAGCTTTTATGAGATTCTTATGGGGGCCCCAACTTCCCTGCCTGACACCTGCCCAATTCCCATCCTTTATACTTTCCCAAAGGTTAAGAATCAGTGTCTCATTTTTAAAAATTTAAATCTTCATTTTTAGACACTATGAGGTTCACATACAGTTGTAAGAAATAACCCAGAGAGATGTCCCGTGCCCTTGGGCCAGTTTTCTTCAGTAGTGACATTTTCCAAATCTGTTGAACAACTTGAAAACCAGAATGCTGCCACCGATACAGTCAAGACACAGAATATTCCCCCGTGATGAGGATCCTTCTTCCAGTTCTTAAATAATTGATTGCCTCATCCTGTTCTCATTCTCATAGCCCTAAATCCCTGACCGCCACTAATCTGTTTTCTATTGCTACCATTTTGTCATTTCAGGGATGTTACTTCAATGGAACCATACAGGATGAAACCTTTTGGGATTAACTTAAAAAAGCAAAACCAAAACTCTCAGGAAAATTTACCTGCAGATTTACCTGTTGCTGTGCATCAGTTCATTCTTTTTTATTGCTGAGCAGTCCCTGGGGTAGGGATGTAGCATAGTTTGTTTGGATGTTCATCTGTTGAGGACATTGAGGTTTTCCCCAGTTTTTTGCTGCTATGAATCAATCTGATATAAACATTTGCATGCAGGTTCTTGTGTGAATGTAAGTTTTCCTACCTATAAATAAACTCCCAGGAGTGCAATTTCTGGGTGGCACGATGGCTTCATGTTTAGCGTTTTACAAAGCTGCTAAACTTTTCACAATAATTGTACCATTTTATATTCACATCAACGAGGTTTGAGGGATTCGATTTTTCTATATCCTCGTAAGCATTTGGAGGATGCTTGAAAGTTTTTTATGTTAAGCCAGTTTTACAGGTGTGAAGTGATGTCTTTTTATGGTTTTCATTTGCGTTTCCCTGAAGGGTAGCAAAGTTGACCATCTTTTCTTCATGTTCTTTTCTGCCATCTGTATATCCATTTCAGTAAAACACGGGGATTGTTTATTTTTTAACTGTTGAGTTTTGAGAGTTTCTGTGTATTTTAGACATAAGTCCTGTTCCTCTACATTAAATAAAATAAATCCCCTTCAAATAAAATAAAATAAAATACCTGGATTATTTATTTTTTAACTGTTAAGTTTTGAGAGTTTCTTGTGTATTCTAGATATAAATCCTTTTCATATACATGGTTTGCAAATATTTTCTCTCAGTCTATAATTTAATTTTTTTTGTCTTCTTTTTTTTTTAATTTTTTATTGAATCATAGCTGTGTACAATAATTCAATCATGGGGTACAGTGTATGGGCATCAGATACAGGGTATTTCCCAGATCAGTTTAAAACTTTTTGATGTAGTCTAATTTCCTACTGTTTTCTGCTGGTGAATTATGTTTTTGGTATTCTTTGTTCAGCCCAATATCTTGAAGATTTTTAAAAACCTTTCTTCTAAAAGTTTTATAGTTTGCATTTTCAATTTAAGGGCACCATTCATTTTGAGTTAACTTTTTATATATAAGGTTTGCATTTTAGGTTAAAGTTATTATTATTATTATGATTTTGTCTGTAGATGTTCAATTACTCCAGCACCACTTGTTGAACAGGCTGTCTTTTCTCCACTGTGTGTTTATTTCTGGGTCCTCTTATTTCAGTCTGTTATTGTATCTGCCTTATTTATGTACAATGATTTGTGTATATACATGCCTGTATTTGTAACTATACGGTGAGTTTTGAAATAGGGGAGACTGACTCCTCAGAATTCATTCTTCTTTTTAAAATTGTTTTAGCTATTCTATTTCTTTTGCCTTTCCATATAAATTTTAGAATAATTTCACTTACCACTATTAGAAATCTTGCTGGGATAACCCTTTCATTGTCTCTATTTATAATTGAATCGATATATTAGTTTGTAGAGGGTATAACTAGAGTAAGTTTGAGACACACAGTTTAGCTTGGATCTCACTTTGGGAACATATCAGTTCTATAGCCTTGGGAAAAACTAAAACTTCTTATTGTTTAGTTTCTTCCTTTAAAAAAAAATGAGGATAATAATACACTTCTCACAAAAGACAAGTTAATCCTGTTCCTGACTCAGAGTAGAGCTCAGTGAGTCACAGGATTGAGTTTTATTTTTTGTGGGTAATAGGTTGAAATGATATTTGTTGTTCATTATCTGCAGCACTGGGCACTGCTAGAAATTAATTCACCCAGAGCCCAGCGGAAGAGTCATGTCTTTGCTAATTAAAAACATGTAGCATTCCACCTTCCTCTTGCCGTTGACCTCAAAGATTTATTTTTATATTACTGCATTTATTTAGGAGCCACTAATGAAACCCTATCTTAGAAAATAGAGAGTTGAAAATATTAGCCAAAAGTGATGGACCTCTGATTAAAAGGCTGCCTGCAATGTTTTTGCCTATTAATTCTGGCAGCCTTTCCCAAATGTGAGAATTATATGTCTGGAGAGATAATTTGAGGGCAATCAACAGCGCCGAATCATGAAATGAGAAAAGAATGTTACTTACTATTCAACATACTTTAGAGGGTTCATGACTACTTTGGCTTTTAGTAGAGAGAGAACCTTAGGTGTGTTATTTTTAGGGTAACAGTATCGTATTTATTTGTATCAATTAACTTTATATGTAGTAAATTTTACATTCACTTTCAAGTGATACTGATTTTCCATTTAAAGATAAGTAGGTGCTTCCACATTAAATCAGCCTATTTGTTTTAGAAAGTAAAGAACTTAGATGGTTGACTTCTAGTGATGGTGTTACCGCCGTGGAGGTGGGTGGTGGAATCTCCATCTTGGGAGATTCAGCTCCACTGCTCTTAACTTTTTAAACGTAGATTTTCTGCAGTTTCTTCACTTATTGCTGCCACTTGGCTTTATTTTATACAAATACCTTAAAATTGGGATCCGTGGAAAAATCTCCCAGATACCCAGTATGAGTCTCTTAAAAAAAAAGAAAAAAACCCTTGGATATCAACGTGTGTATGTCACCTGTCACCCCTCCCAAAATGTACAACCTTATTTGAAATTTTCTCAAACTTGTATGTTTTCTTCCCTTCATTCAGATATGCAATGAATGTTTTGGTGGTTCATACAAAGAAAAACTAGCACGTCTTATGAATGAACTAACTCAAACTGAATTAAAATGCTGGCATGGAGTTCGTAGCTGTACTTCATACGTCTCAAGGTTTAGGAGAGCAATTACATTCTTAACATGAATTTTTTCATCTTAACAAATAAAGACATTTATTTTCAAAACTTCTAAGAAATCATAGTTCCTTGAAATGCTCAGCAGCATCCACTCTGCAGACCAACATTGCCCTCAGTTCTCAGGTTCCCGTTGACCCATACGCAGACATTTTGACTCATCTGAGTGAAAGCCACTTTTGGAGCCTGAATGATATTCCACTCACAGTGCTTTGAATCTAGAAGTTATCATGAAACTAACCTTCTCTTCAACGTCTGTTAATTCAGATGTGAATTGTAGTGTGAGTAAGGTTGGAGAAGGGGGATAAGGTGCTAAGGGGACATTCCCCAGGGGTGGGGGACTGTCCCTGGAGAGAGCTTCCTTGGTGAGTATCCTGTCTTCTCCTTTAACTGGCCGTTCTCACCTCTGCTTTGCTCCTGGCCAGCTTGCTGTTGGTTCCTGTCTGAGACCAGATTCCTGTCTCAGAACGACTGGCCTTGACCATCACACTTAGAGCTGCCTTCTCACATCCTTCTAGATCCTAAATTGTCTAGGCATAGAACTTTTAAAAATTAATTTTCTTAACATCGTGCAAGTAACCTTAACACAGAATGTATCCATGCATTCACGAGTCCCAAGAAATTACAAGAATTTTGTGGAATTCTACTGCGAGATGTTTGTTTGTCTGTAAGTCTGCAGTATCCCAACTGCAGTCCCCAGGACAGGCTGAACCCGTGGAAGACAGAAACCTGGCTAGAATGAGCAGGGCCTGATTTCCACCCTGACCTGCTGCCGGCCATCTGCTGTGGCCAGAACATGTCACTGAACTTCACACCTCAGCTTCCGTTGCAGCAAGAGGGACACGGACGCCTGCTCTCTCTCCTTTACCACCTGTCCGCCTCTGTGCTGGAAGGGTGGCTGTGGACGTGAACAGCATCCCAAGTGCACAGAACATTCTATTTACCCCCAAGTTGGTCTCCCGGCGCCTCACCATTAGCTTTCTTAGCGAAATAACAGTGAAAACTGGGTATTTTTCTCCAGAATTGCTATGACTAATATTCCACAAACAAGAACTGAGAACTTTTATAATTTGTTATTTACTTTGGATTCCTAAAGTGATCTTATCTTAGAGAATGGAGAGTTTAATTTCTGGCAAGGAATGAAAGAAACCAAGCAAGAAAGAGAGAAAGAGCGAAGGAAGGAATTCTGGGAAGGATGAAAGAAATGAAATAGGCCCACTCTGTCTGCAACAAAGGATGTCATAGATAATACCTACAGATAGAAATTATTTTTAATGAGCTCGTAGTTTATATTATGTGTCCATGGTAGATAAATAAAACAATGCAAAAAACGATAGAATGAAGAGGAAATTTCCCTCCCACCCAGACTTGTCTCCTTTACCAAGGATAACCATTCTTAGAAGATTCTTGCATATTTGCATATATTTGAAATTTATGTAAAAAATGCACTTATTGGCTCAGCGCTTGTAGTTCAGTGGTTAGGGCACTGGCCTCATGCACTGGGGCTGGCAGGGTTGAACTGGCCCAGGCCTTATAAATAATAATGACAATAACAAAAAAAAATAGCCGGGTGTTGTGATGGGCGCCCGTAGTCCCAGCTACTTGGGAGGTTGAGGCAAGAGAATCTCTTAAGCTCAAGAGCTGGAGGTTGCTGTGAGCTGTGATGCTGCAGCACTTTACTGAGGGTGACATAGTGGGACTCTGTCTCAAAAAAAAAAAATCATGTATTTGTGTGTACATATAATTTGTTTCATGCATACGTGTGTGTATGGGCTCATATACTGTTACATGCTTTTAACTTAAGTTGGAGAACCCTTCAAAAACTTTCATGAATTCCCAATATTCCCTATTTGTCTAGAACACACTTTCTTGAATTAGTATACGAATAATGGACATTTTTAGGTAATTTCCAGTTTCTGCTATTTAAATAATGAAATCCTTGAGCATACACTTATGCGTTCATGATACTCTGTTTCTGAAAACAGTCCTAAGAAGGAAGCTATTCTTACAAAGCTATTTGTGGTTTTGATGTATGGAACCAAATTTCCTCAAAGAGGTCACACCAGGTGCACGCGGACCAAGAGTGGTGTTAAGTAAACGTTTCTGCTTATCTAACCTAGAGTGTGTTGAACTCTGTGTGTGTGTGTCTGCCTTTTAAAGGATGTGCCTTGTTCCTTGGCTCAATCCCCCACTCCCTAACTGTGTTCTGCAATGGCAAATAGACCACCTAAACAGTTAAACCTAATCCTATATGACCTTTCCTTAAAATTCTCCATTACCTTCTCCTTTCTCCTAAATATCTCTGCAGTATAGTCAAGACACTGCTGACCTCACTTGCTGTGTGTCGCACCACACTCTCCAAAATCACTCTACAAGCCAAAAATTCCTACTTCAGATCCTCCTCTGTCTCTACCCTTACATGTGGTTTTTCCATGGACTATAAAGTTCTTCCCTTTATTCTTAGTTTCTCTAATTTCTTCTTATCCTGAAAAGCCCAGCTTAGATGTCATTAATTTGGAGAGGCTTTTATTGGCACCAGCTCCCATCTAAATGGTGGGGGTAGCCACTTGTTGCATGTTACATTTATGGTTTAAATTATTTGAAATTAAATAAAATTAAAAAAACTCAATCTCTTGGTCACACTAACCACATTTTACGTGACCAACGTTCACATGAACAGTCATCAGTGGTTACCATATTGGATGATACAGATATGATATATCTCCATCATTGTAAGTGGTTACCATATTGAATAATACAGATTTGCTATATTTCCATCGTTGTAAGTGGTTACCGTATTGGATGATACAGATGTGATATATCTCCATTGTTGTAAGTGGTTACCGTATTGGATGACACAGACGTGATATATCTCCATCATTGTAAGTGGTTACCGTATTGGATGACACAGAGGTGATATATCTCCATCATTGTAAGTGGTTACCGTATTGGATGACACAGAGGTGATATATCTCCATCATTGTAAGTGGTTACAATATTGGATGACACAGACACGATATATCTCCATCATTGTAAGTGGTTACCATATTGGATGACACAGACGTTATGTATCGCCATCATTGTACGTGGTTACCATATTGGATGACACAGACACCATGTATGTTCATCATTGTAAGTGGTTACCATATTGGATGATACAGACGTGATATATCTCCATCATTGTAAGTGGTTACAATATTGGATGATATAGATGTGATATATTTCCATTATTGTAGACAATTCCATTGGACTGTGCTTCTGTATATAATTTCTTCATAACACTGATAGACACTTAAATTCATGTTCTGAGAATGTTGATTTGGTGGTTTTGGCCTCAGCAGGCTGTGACCTTCACATGGACACAGCTTATTCTTGTTTTGTTTCCTGCTTTTTCTCATGTAATAGGAGTTCAATGTCTATTTGTTGAATGCATGAATGAATGAATGCATGAATGAGTGAATCAAATAATGACTCCATCCCCTTAGCTTTGTTGTTATACCTCGGTGTTTGTAGACCTTCTGGGAAAAGGCAGGATACTCTTGAACTCAATTTCTTCAACATTTCAGTTGGATACCATAGGAAGATTCTAATTCTTTCACCATCATCTGGAACTACTTAACCTTTCCCAATAGGTTTGACATTTCAGAATCCATTGCTTAGTGCTGGGAGGGTTGGTTGTGTTGGGGCTGGACCCGTGTGGGGGACGTGTGCCTCCCAGATCTCCACCCTCTCTTTTAGAGCTGGAACATCCATTCCTCCAGCTGCTAGTGATGCGTTGGACTGACAGTTGTGCAGTTGAACACAGAGCTACCTTGCCAAAAGTCAAACCCCTTTCTTGGAGAGTGAACCTACCCTCAGTGACTTTTTAGAACAACTCTGAGAGCATCCAAGTGCCTGGGAGGGTGTGGAGAGCTTTGGAGGCCTCCCAGGGTGCACCACCACTGACGTGATTCCTCCAAGGCGCTGATCTCCAGAGCCCCACCCAGTAAATATCCAGGGTGCACCACTCCTTCCCAGAAACCCCTTCCTGGGAAACTCCATCTGCAACAATTTGAGGTGTAATTGCAAATGTGTAACTTTAGCTCAACCTTTTAAAGAGGGATTCAAGACCTTTTGCAAGGATCTGGCTTAATTGGTTGGCTCCTCCCTATGTTTTACCCAATGCTTTCAAAACCGTGGTTCTTTGGTTTCATTTTTGTAAAATAGAAAGTCAGTGGCTTATTCCATTTGTGATGTTGTTAAAGTATGATTGCATTATCGGACACAGCTATGATTTAATAGAAAAAAATGTACTGGTCTCTTCCCTTGAACAAAAGAAGAAAACACTTTAACTAGTTCATGACATTGAACTTGGAATGGGTAAATGGCATTTCTTTCTTTGTGAAAAGTTGCTCCAAAGAAGTAGTAAGCAAGACCTATATGCCTTAAAGCCATGTTACTTTAGTTTTTCTTGCTTGAAAGGCCTGATTGTGGCTCTTTTTCCTGAGTACCTGTTTATAATATCATGAAGAGGGAATTCTGGTTATAGTTTATTGTAGTGAGAAGATGCTTTTGTCAATGGATTTGATGCCACTTAAACTTTGAAAAGGGTATTTGGCTACCAAGTAGCCCACTTACAAAGAGAATTTGAATTTTTTTCTTATAACTGTCAATTTCACTGGGCAACTGTGAATTTCCGGAAAACGTTTGTGTAAAAGATGGAGTTAACAGAAGTTATACTGACCAGTGGATGTCTTCAGATTGATTAAAGCTTTAGAAAGAAGTATGTTTCCAAGGCTACTAGGCTACCTCTTCATGAGAATGACAGTTTTACACATAGGACTGAAAACATTCTTTATCATACAGAAATAAATTTCTGAAGTTAAATTCAGTTTAGAGAGATAGATGCAAGATCAAGTGTGTGAAGGAGATTAGACATTTTATTGGTGTTAAATTTCGAAGCTTAGTTTTCAGAGATAGATGAAGTTGAATATTTCAAAAACGAAAAAGGCCTTTTGTTAGACTAATTGCACCAATATTAACTCAGAGAATGGGTCAACTTTCTGCACATTAAGGTCATACATTGCAGGGAATTGAATCTTGATTTTAAATAGGCATTATGCATAAAAGGTCAGAAATACCAATTTCTCACTTTATCTTCTAAATGTCCAAACTGAGAAAGACATTGATGTATTAGTTGGAGAGAGACTAAGATGAAAAGTGTAAGGGTTATTAAAAATAAAACCTGTTTCTTACTATTTTCTGACCTAGAGAAGTGTGCAAGTGAAGATTATATTTACTTTTTAATTAATTTATTTTTTTTGTAGAGACAGAGTCTCACTTTACTGCCCTCGGTAGAGTGCCATGGCATCACACTGCTTGTAGCAACCTCCAGCTCCTGGGCTTAGGCGATTCTCTTGCCTCAGCCTCCTGAGTAGCTGGGACTGCAGGTGCCTGCTACAACGCCCGGCTATTTTTCTTTCTTTCTTTTCTTTCTTTCTTTCTTTTTTTTTTTTTTTGTTGTTGCAGTTTGGCTGGGGCTGGGTTTTAACCTGCCACCCTCAGTTTATGGGGCCGGCGCCCTACCCACTGATCCACAGGTGCTGCCCTATATTTAAAGTGATACCATAATAAAAGAATAGTATCAGTTCAAGTTTTACAATCAGAGAAAAGAGAAAAGAACCTGTATAAATAGGCATTCAGAGCGCAAAGATGTTTGGTATTAACTTGCCTCATCTTGGCAGTTTGCTGATGGGGAAACTGAGGCCCAAGAGGGATTTTATGACTTCTCCAAGACTCCGGCCCTTAGGAACTGTATTTTAAAGCTGTACAATCTTTTTTCCCCCTCTTTTTTATTAAATCATAATTGTGTACATTAGTGCAGTCATGGAGCACAATGTGCTGACTTCATATACAATCTGAAATATTTTCATCAAACTTGTTTAACATAGTCTTCATGGCCTTTTAATCACTATATGAAGACATTTATATTCTGCGTTTAGTAAGTTTCACTTGTACCCATCTAAGATGCACCCTACGTGTGATCCCACCAATCACCCTTCCTCCACCCATCCTTGCCCCTTTCTCCATATTCTTGTGCTATAATTGGGTTTAGCCTTCATATGAAAGCTATAAATTAGCTTCATAGTAGGGCTGAGTACATTGGATATTTTTTCTTCCATTCGTGAGATACTTTGCTGAGAAGAATCTGCTCCAGCTCCATCCATGTAAACATGAAAGAGGTAAAGTCTCCATCTTTCTTTAAGACTGCATAGTATTCCATGGTATACATGTACCACAATTTATTAATCCATTCATGGGTCGATGGGCACTTGGGCTTCTTCCACGACTTAGCAATTATAAATTGGGCTGCAGTAAACATTCTGGTACAGATATCTTTATTATGACATGATTTTTGGTCTTCTGAATATATACCTAGTAAAGGAATTATAGGGTCAAATGGCACATCTATTTTTAGATCTCTAAGCATTCTTCAAACATCCTTCCAAAAGGAACATATTAGTGTGCATTCCCACCAGCAATGTAGAAGTGTTCCCTTTTCTCCACATCCATGCCAGCATCTCTGGTTTTGGGATTTTGTTATGTGGACTAATCTTACTAGAGTTAGATGATATCTCAAGGTAGTTTTGATCTGCAT
>CAUYRH010145973.1:0-12229 GCA_963574655.1 Perodicticus potto | reverse complement strand
TCTATTCTAGTCTTTGCCATGACTGAAATGTGTTTAGTCCTATAAAGAATTGGGAAAGCCATAAAAATCCTAAGGACTAATTGAAGCAACACCAAAAGTACATTACTGGGAACCTGATCAAACTAAAAAGCTTCTGCATAGCCAAGAACACAGTGAGTAAAGCAAGCAGATAGCCCTCAGAATGGGAGAAGATATTTGCAGGTTATGCCTCCGACAAAGGTTTAATAACCAGAATCCACAGAGAACTCAAACATATTAGCAAAAAAAGAACAAGTAATCCCATCTCAGGGTGGACAAGGGACTTGAAGAGAAACTTCTCTGAAGAAGACTGGAGCACGGCCTACAGACACATGAAAAAATGCTCATCATCCTTAATCATCAGAGAAATGCAAATCAAAACCACTTTGAGATATCATCTAACTCCAGTAAGATTAGCCCACATCACAAAATCCCAAAACCAGAGATGTTGACATGGATGTGGAGAAAAGGTAACACTCTACACTGCTGGTGGGAACGCAAACTAATACGTTCCTTTTGGGAAGATGTTTGGAGAACACTTAGGGATCTAAAACTAGACCTGCCATTCGATCCTACAATTCCACTACTTATAAAAATCACATTTTAACAAAGATATTTGTACCAGAATGTTTATTGCAGCCCAATTCATAAAGAAGCCCAAGTGCCCAATGACCCACAAATGGATTAATAAATTGCGGTATATGTACACCATGGAATATTATGCAGCCTTAAAGAAAGATGGAGACTTTATCTCTTACATGTTTACATGGATGGAGCTGGAACATATTCTTCTTAGCAAAGTATCTCAAGAATGGAAGAAAAAGTATGCAATGTACTCAGCCCTACTACGAAACCAATTTATAGCTTTCCTATTGAAAGGTATAACCCAATTGTAGACCAAGAATATGGGGAAAGGGAAGAGAAAGCGGGGGCGAGATATGGAAGGAGGGTAATCGGTGGGACCACACCTATGGTGCATCTTACAAGGGTACATGTGAAATTTACTAAATGTAGAATATAAATGCCTTAATGTAATAACTAGGAAAATTCTGTGAAGGCTATGTTAACCAGTTTGATGAAAATATTTCAAATTGTATATAAAACCAGCACATTGTACCCCATGATTGCATTGATGTACACAGGTATGATTTAATTAAAAAAAAAAAAAATCCTAAGGACTTTATGTTTAGTACTATGAAGAAAACAGAAGGTAGTAATGCTAGAAAATGACAGCCCATCATGATCTGATAAGCCACATACAGGAATAATAAGAGTTAGGGAAACATTACTGATTGCTCCAGAAACCACTCCTCCCACATTAAGCAGAAAAGAAGCCCAAAAGTAGTTGTTCAGGAAGCAAAGGTCTTACCTAAGCTGATATCTGCTGCCTTTGTAAGGGGCGTTACTGCCTCATATGGGCCAAGCCCATACTGCTCTCTCAGTCTGTTTCCTTGCTCCAAGGATAGGATGACAGCCATTCGTTTATACCACTTCCTTTGGCCTTCTTTTTCAATGCTATAGTACAGTTCCCCAGACTCCTTCCTATGCCCTTTCACGACTCCTGGGGGAAGGACATAAAAGAAGCTTACCTTTGATTTAGACTGCTTAACAACCCTCTTGCAAGGACTCTGCAAAGCAGGCTTGAGTAGAAGAATTTAGAGATCCAAAGGCAGACTGAAGTTAGGACTTAAAATCCTGTCAATCCCAAACAGTAATAACACTTAGGATAGATGCAGCTACTACACTGGGAACATTTCTTGATAGGCCTTTGGTTATAAAATAAAGCTTTACAAAGACATCCTTTATGTATTGTTGATGGTTCAGATGGTTCCCTTGAAGTGAAATGTCATGTAATTTCTTAACAATTCCATCATAACTTACTAAACCTTTCCTTCTTGGTTCCTTTGGAGACTGAGTGAAAAGTCTTGTGTTAAGGTGTAGGTAAAAAATAACCTTCTGAGACAGAGGAAGTTATGTGTGAGTGCATTTGTGTATGTAGCAAAATTAGAAAACAGATATTGCCAGGTATGGCAGCTCATGCCTGTAATCCCAAGATTTTGGGGGCTGAGGTGGTAGGAATTCTTGAGGCCAGAGGTTCTAGATCAGCCTGGGCAGTGTATCAAGTCCCCATCTTTACGAAAAATTTTTAAAAATAGCCAAGCATGGTGGTATGTGCCTATAGTCCTTGCTACTTGGGAGGGCTGAAGCAGAAGGATCGATTCACTTGAGCCAAGGAGTTTAAGGCTGCAGGGAGCTAGGATCAGTGTCACTGTACTCCAGCCTGGGTAACAGAGCAGGATCCTATCTATAAAAGAAAAAAAAAAGAAAAGAGATAGAGCAAAGGAAGGGAAAAAACAGATCCAGCCTCATCTTCCCTCTTAATTATCTACTTTCCTGCTCTTGCTCTGATTCAGAACCTGAGGATAAGGCCTTTGAGATAGAAGAAACTCAATGTGGGGTGTAAAAGGAAACTGGGCTAGGATTCAAAAGGCCTGAGTGTAGGCCTAATTCTGCTATTACCAAGCTGTGTGAACTTAGGCAAGACCTATTTCCAATCCTGTGAAAGAGAACACTGTTTCCCCTCCCTCAAACAATAAGCAATAAATATACATGATACAGTATATATTTATACTGTAAATATATACAGTAAACACGCACACTCCAGCACGTTATGATATAAAATACTTTTTCATTCCTATAAACAGAAGGGTCCATTTTGTTCTCTCCCATTAGCCTGTGCTTTAATGAAAAGCTAAAAGAAACCCAGAGCCTATCCCACTCAAGAAAAACAATATAAAGGAAAAAACAAGCCTTGGTTCTTTCCTTAGAATCACTCTTTGTCCTTGCTTGTTCATCTCCTAACTTAAATCTCTATCACCAAACTAAATCACAAAGACTACTTCTAAAGTACAAAGAACCCCAAGGCCAACACTACACTTCACACTAATGAGCTACTAAAACTAGAAGCAGTCTAGTGTTGACATTAGTAGATAGCCTCAATACCCCTCGATTCCATGATTCACTCTGCATACAGAATATCTTTGATGTAAAAGGGGCAAATATGGATCTCCAAAAACAGCTTTACACTTGAAAAAAGAATGAATGCATTTGATACACACAAACTATGAGTCACTGGTCATAAAAGACCACAATCCATGCATTACTCCTAACAGTTGCCATATAGAGCTAACGATGTTATCAGAAATAGGAAGTGAAGTGGCCCATTTAATACTGCAACAAAGGGGCAAACAGCATACTTAGAGAATTCCAAATTCAAGAGAACCTGGAGAAACTTTAATAGAAAGGCACTTTTGCCCATTGTATCCCAATTCATGTTCAAAAACATCCCCAGAAAGGATATTTTTAAATGACAAACTCAACACAAATAGGTATCTTCAAATTAGTTCATACAAAAGACACAATATATTGAAAGAACTAACACATGAAACAGTAATGACGAACACAAATCTTTTACTATCACCAATACTAGCTATTTCAAAAAGAAAAATAAAAAAGGCATCATTCTTCAAACCAGAAAATAAATGGTGGATATGCAGGCATATAAACCATTTTTCCTAAGCAGAAAATGTTTCAGTACATTTGCCATACTCACCTACTGAGTTCCCATCAAAGAGATAGTTTAAAAGCCAACAGTGAAACAATCAAGTACGGAAAGGGAAAACCACTAATTTTAAAGTGGAGAAAGCTGGCACATGCAACCTTAACCAGTGATGAAGATTAACATCCCCAGTCCACAGTATATACCTTCCCCAGCCGTTATATGATATGAGAAAGCCACTTCACCTCTGTGACATCCTTTTAAAAAAATTCTCAACTCCAACAAACCCAAATTGAGGGACAATCTACAAAATACCTGACCAGTACTCCTCAAAACTGTCAGGGTCATGAAAAACAAAAGACTGAGGAATTGTCACAAATCAGAGAAGACCAAAGGACACTGATGACTAAATGCAAGGTGGTATCCTGGATTGGATGGATCCTGGAACAGAAAAAGGACATTAAGGAAAAGCTGGTGAAATCCCAATAAAGCCTGGAGTTTTATTAATAGTAATAAACCAAGGTTGGGTTTTCTTAGTTTTGACCAATGTGCGAATATAAGGGAAAGCTGGATGAGGGAAACATAGGAACTCCCTACACTAACAACACTCAGCAAATTTTCTGTAAATCTGAAATTATTCTAAGTTTATCCAAAAATAAATGAATAAAGAAAAAAGCCAGTGGCAAAGGAACCAGTGTTGCAAAAATAGAATATCTGACTTTAGAGAAGTAAAAGTAACAAGACTTGGAGGTAAAATGTCTTGGTATTATTGACATAACAGAGTATTTCCCCAGGCCCAGAAAATCTCTATAAACCCTGCTTCTTTTATTACCTGCACTGAAATACTCATCCTCCGAGAGAGCCGTCACTTCAGTATCCAGCGGGATGGGGTCACACAAGAGAATGTCTTTGCCCAACACATCACACTCGTACCCATCATCAAAGAGCAATTTATACTTCCCAGCGCCAACATCTCGTGTGATTTTCCCAGAGTAAAAATAGCCATTAGATGACCACTTGGCTACAACCCGGAGCCCTACAAAGCTGTTCCCTGGAGAGGAGGCATCTAAGCCATCAGAAGGGCCAGCAGCAGCCTGGAAAGGAATTTCTGGAGAGTCACTACGACGCAAAGCCCCAGCACCCACGTCTGCTCGTCTGGTGGAGTCTGGCACTCGGGGCACAACACGGGTGAAGGATTTATCATCTGGTGACATGCTAGGTGAAATGTCCTCTATGCCCAAGGGGCCAGGCACAGCTGTTTCTCTAAGGAGAGATAAGAGATAGAAGAAGGAAGTGAGAATAAGAAGATAAAAGTACGTTATCTGCCAACTTCCCCATTCCTTTGTCCACGGGTCTCTTCAGCCCATTCTTTGATAACCCCATCACAGGCATGAGCCTGGTCTCTCAGGGTCCTCACTCTGATCCCTGCCCACTCCCCAATCATTGTGGGCCCCTTTTCTCCCTCCTAACAACCACCATACTTTCTACTCCCCTCTCCTCTCTCTGCTCCCTTTTTATTTCTGAACAAGTCATAGACTAAATGTATCTCACTACCCGGGTACCTGGTTCCAGTGGTCCGAGAAGGCGGACGGCCCCTTCGCCCGCGCCCACGAGGTGTGACTGGAGCCTTCCCTCCCTGTCTGATGCCAAGGCCTGCATCACCATCCTCCTCACACACTGGCGCCCCTGTCTGACTGACCCCTTTTCTAGGACTAGAGAATGAAGATTGGTTAGTCTGATAGCACCTGCTGCTGAATCTTTTCTTCACAGTCTCCCCTTGGGCCTTTAGACTACATGCCAGGCCTCCATGTGCTACGCTTCCAGGGCAGCAGGAAGCAAGTTCACACACCCACCACCAAAATCTCAGCCAGGGAGTGGGGAGTGTGGGATAATATGTAAAGGTCATCCTTCTCTGTATGTCTATTCCCTTCTGACAAAGCTTCCTACTGCTACCCTTAAAAATAGCATACCCATTTCTGTCCTGCCTTCTCTACTTTGGGCTCTGGACACCTGCAGATAACAAAAAGCTAGGGGATACATCAAATTGGGGCCACTACCCCAAACTTCCTGCATTTGCAACTAAAGCACATGCAGGATACAGAATATAGGGGTGGCAGGTGCATGTGCCCAGTATTCCCAAAGTCCCCTCACCTACTTTTCTACATTTTGTCAGGGGCATCTCTGCCAACAAAGTCTACTTCCCACAATGCTCTAGCCTACTTCCCATGGGAGCCCAAAACAGAACAGAAGTAAATGGGGAGGAAGAGGAGTTGATTTATCCTAAATCAAGGATGGGGAATTTCCCATTACTCCCTCTTCCTGTGATAATTAAAATGTCAGCAACCCTTCCCCTGCTGTGGCTCTCTCTCTAGAGACCCTGTCTGCACCTCAGTTTTCCTGGGCCTCCTCGGGAGCTGGGTAAGGCAAAATCTGCGGGTTCTGTCCCGCTGGTTTTCCCTTTGAGTGGTCCGGCTCCTCTCCCTGAGCTGCCACTGCTGTGCATGGCTGAGAGACTTGTCCCACTTGACGTGCGTTGTAAGCTGGAAGCCTTGGAGGAGAAGGAGCTGATATCCCCCAGGTCACCTGAGGAGCCCCCAGTCTGCGAAGGAGAAACTTCAGTTTCACACTCCTGACACTCTACAATTGGCTCTTCAGTCTCCTGCAAGGAAGAAATGGACACAAAAGCTGAAAGAAGCCACCATAACAAAATGCTAATGGTGATGGTTTGGAAAATCTTAGAGATGGCAAGACATTTCAATTCAGAAAGGTAGTAATCAGTGGGAAACTTTCTGGAATAAGAAAAATGTTCTATTACATTTGTTCTGAGACATCGTTACGTAAAATTATCAAACTGAACTGAGCATTTAAGATCTACTCATTCTATTGGAAATATATTGTATCTCAATAAAAAACAAAGATGGTACTAGATTGAGAAGAGACCTTTATACTAAATTAATTACCTTCTTTCCGACAAGTTCACCTTTGGCTACCAGTTGAGATTCTAACCCAAAGACAGAGGTAAAATTCTGAGAGAAGACAGGTAAGGAGGTAGGGAGATAAGAGGAGAAAGAAAGTGGTTGGTCAGTTGTCCTAGATACTTCACTAACAGTGGGCAGCATTACGTGTTTAAAATAATGACATTAGTTATTTTAGATACCCTTCACTAAGTGATCAAGGAATTGGTAAAGTATAGGCAAAAAGGCTAAAAATGGTATTACCATTTGGAAAAATGAAGGCAAGAACAAAAAATTTAACAAAGGTTGGCTCTGCGCTTGTGGCTCAACGGGCTAAGGCATCACCCGCATATACCTGAGCTGGCGGGTTTGAATCCAGCCTGGGCCCGCCAAACAACAATGACGGCTGCAACCAAAACAGGGCTGGGCATTGTGGCGAGCACCTGTGGTCCCAGCTACTTGGGAGGCAGAGGCAGGAGACTCGCTTGAGCCCAGGAATTGGAGGTTGCTGTGAGCTGTGATGCCACCGCACCCTACCCAGGGTGACAACTTGAGGCTCTGTCTCAAAAAAAAAAATTTATCACAGGATATGTAAGTTTTGTTATCTATTGACCACAAGAAGATCGAACTGGCTTTATCTCACATTCTCATTTTGATGGATTGTTAGTGGTTGCCTGGAGTTCAGTTTTAAGAAGGTTTCTGAGGCGGCGCCTGTGGCTCAGCGAGTAAGGCGCCAGCTCCATATACCGAAGGTGGCAGGTTCAAATCTGGCCTGGGCTGAACTGCAAAAAACAAAAAACCAGCCGGGTGTTGTGGCGGGCGCCTGTAGTCCCAGCTACTCGGGAGGCTGAAGCAAAAGAATCGCCTAAGCCCAGGAGTTGGAGGTTGCTGTGAGCTGTGTGACGCCATGGCACTCTACTAAGGGCGATAAAGTAAGACTGTCTCTATCAAAAAAAAAAAAAAAAAGGCGACTTCTGAGGCTAAATCCCGGGCTTAGTGGAGAAAAGTTCTAGTGCCAATCAGCAATTTCTCTATGAGCAGAGCATAGCAAAATTACAGCATGGGTGCTACATATTCTTAGTCTAGAATCCTCATGCAATATTGTGCGAATTGTCCGAGAGGATATGGAAAAGTATAAGACTCTTAAAGAGTTTACAACCTGGGTGGCACCTGTGGCTCAATGAGTAGGGCGCCGACCCCATATACCAAAGGTGATGGGTTTGAACCTGGCCCAGCTCACAGTTTGGCCCTGGCCAAACTGCAACAGAAAAATAGCTGGGTGTTGTGGTGGGTACCTGTAGTTCCTGCTACTCGGGAGGCTAAGGCAAGAAAATCACCTAAGCCCAAGAGCTAGAGGTTGCTGTGAGCTGTGATGCCACAGCACTCTACTGAAGGCGACAAAGTAAGAGTCTGTCTCTTGAAAAGAAAAAAAAAAAAAAAGAGTTTATTACCTCTCTGGGAAGTTATACATACACATACATGTACATTTAGATAACAGTATAAATGAGTAAATAATTAGAGTAGAACCTGTCAGTTTACCACCCAAGGGACTATAACAAACTGGTCAACACATAAAGGTGGTCAACATAGGAAATAGGCCTACTGTGCTAATATGTACATGTGGTACCTGTCCAGTCTACAAAAATTAGCTCAACCTAGCTCGGTCCCTGTGGCTCAGTGGGCTAAGGCGCCAGCCACGTACACCCGAGCTGGCAGGTTCAAATCCAGACCGGGCCTGCCAAACAACAATGATGGCTGCAACCAAAAAAGGGCCAGGTATTGTGGTGGGAGCCTGCAGCCCCAGCTACTTGGGAGGCAGAGGCGGGAGACTTGCTTGAGCCCAGGAGTTGGAGGTTGCTGTGAGCTGTGATGCCATGGCACTCTATCCAGGGTGACAGCTTGAGGCTCTGTCTCAAAAAAAAAAAAATTAGCTCAACTTAAGGAGGTGATCAACTATGGACTGTATTTTGGATCTCTCCCCAATTGAATATCTGTCTTCCTTTAAAATCTGTAAAATTACTTTCCCTTCCTTTCACTCTTTCTCTTTAGCTAATTATGTTTCTTTTTTTTTTAATTGTTTGACATTCATTGAGGGTACAGAAAATTAGGTTATACTGATTGAGTTTGTAAGGTAAAGTCCCTCTTGTAATTGTGCCCCTTTGAACGTACAATCCCATTACTAGGCATCTATCTAGAAGAAAAAAAATTATTTTACCATAAGGACATTTGCACTAGAGACTAGATTGTTTATCACAGGTCAATTCACAATTGCCAAAATGTGGAAACAACATATTTATGTGTCTTTTGGGATTCCTCTTTTTCTGACTGTTCCTTTAAAATTAGTATTTCCCTGGACTCTGTTCTCAGTCCTTTTCACAGTCTTACATTTTCCCTGGCTAGTCTCATCACACTCATCCCTGCGTATCTACCACCAATACAATGGTGACCTGGCTCCAAACTTACAAATTCCTACTAAAACTCTTAAATAAATTCCTACTAAACTCATCCCCTTGACTGTACTACAGATACCTGAACTCAACACATTCAAAACTATAACTATTATATACAGGTAGAAAGCCTGTATGTGCCTTTGCTAGATTCATGCTGGAAAGACAAGTAAAAAAGTCTTTCTATTTGGGGACAAAACACGATTGTAAGAGGAACTTTACCCAACAAATGCAATCAGTGTAACATGGTTTCTTATACCCTCAATGAATCCCTAACAATAAAAAGTCTTTCTAAAAGCTGACTGAGAGACAAGGATAGAACTCCATAAAGGCCTATAGCCTAGTCACAGAGGCAGTAAATACCTGGGAGACAAAGATTGGCTGAAGGGGGCAGGGGCTTGCACAGAAGTCAGCTGTATATCTTAGTGATCTCCAGTCTGTTCTTTGAAGATGGATTACTGCCTCCAGATGGTCCAGTTAAAGATGGCCAGGTATTCAAACAACCTTCTCCCCTGGAGTTCTTATCTTTTTTTTTTTTTGAGACAGAGCCTCAAGCTGTCACCCTGGGTAGAGTGCCATGGCATCATAGCTCACAGCAACCTCCAATTCCTGGGTTCAAACGAGTCTCCTGCCTCCACCTCCCAAATAGCTGGGACTACAGGCATTCGCCACAACGCCCAGCCATTTTTTGATTGCAGCAGTCATTGTTGTTTGGCAGGCCCGGGCTGGATTCAAACCCGCCAGCTCAGGTGTACGTGGCTGACGCCTTAGCCCGTTGAGCCATAGGTGCCAAGCCTCCAATCACGTTGAAACTTAATTCCCAATATAAAAGTGGTAAGCAGTAGGACCTTTTAGAGGTGAGTCACATGAGAAGATTAACTCATTTGTGAATTAACACATTAACGGAATAATAGGTTAATGGATTAATGGGTTATCAGAGGAGTACACTAGTCACCACCCAAGTGGGTCTGTTATAAAAACTGATTTGGTTCTCTCACAAGGCCCCTTACCATGTGATTCCCTGTGTTGCCTTGGGACTCTGCAGAGTTCCCTCCAGCAAGAAGGCCCTTACCTGATAGCCCTTCAACTGTGAACTTCTAAGCCTCCAGATAAGAAAGAAATTTCTTTCTTTCTTTTTTTTTTTTAATTGTTGGGGATTCATTGAGGGTACAAGAAACCAGGTTACACTGATTGCATTTGTTAGGTAAAGTCCTTCTTACAATTGTGTTCTGCCCCCAAAAGGTGTGTCACACACCAAGACCCCACCCCCTCCCAAAATTTCTTTTCTTTATATATTATCCAGTCTAAGGTATTTAGTTACAGACTGAAACACAGCATATGCTATTCCTCAAACTTATTTATGATCACAGAAATCATCCCACCCAGACTATCTAACAGCCCTGCTGTTTCCAGAAATATACTTTAGAAAGCGCCAAACTATTAAATTAAATAATATATATTTAAATATAGTATATCTTCTTGGCACTTCCATTCTTCTGCTATGTGAGGAAAGTGGTCCTTAGAGCACTCAAGGCACCATCCCGGGAGCAGAAACAAGTCCCTCACCAGACACTAAGGCCTGTCAGCACCTTGATCGTGGACTTCCCTGCCTCCAGAATTATGAGACATAAATTCCTATTCTTTACAAAGTAAATAAATATAGTGTATCTGGCACAGAGTTCAATGTGCCACGTACATTGTGCCAGAGTACAATACAATTTTGTAACTATAATAGTTACAAAATTTTTTTCATAAAAGCAAACAGGTTTTCCCATTTTTTCCAAAATAAAAACATGGAAAAAATTTCCATAAACAAAAATGTCTTTAAAACATCAAAAAAAAGAAGATGAACCAATATTTTAAAAGAAATACTTCTAGCATTTGGTATATGATAAAGAATAAAAACCAATTTCTCAAACTAATGTCAAATGTTATTTGACATGAGGACCACATTAGCTTGTTATTATTGAACATAACAGTAATGGGCTCCATTTTTTAAAAAATGCATTTATTGGCTCAGTGCCTGTGGCTCAACAGGCTAAGGCGCCAGCCACGTACACCTGAGCTGATGGGTTCAAATCCAGCCTGGGCCCGCCAAACAACAATGAGGGCTGCAACCAAAAAATGGCCGGGCGTTGTGGCAGGCACCTGTAGTCCCAGCTACTTGGGAGGTGGAGGCAAGAGACTCGCTTGAGCCCAGGAATTGGAGGTTGCTGTGAGCTGTGATGCCACAGCACTCTATCCAGGGTGATAGCTTGAGGCTCTGTCTCAAAAAAAAAAATAAATAAAAAATAAAAAATGCATTTATTTAATAAAACTATATAACAGAGTTTGACTCCCCCTGAGACTTCTTCATGGCTAGCAGATAGATTTGAAGGAAAGTGTACAGGTGAAAGACAAAAAAAAAAAAAAAAAGAAAGAAAAGAAAGAAAGAAAATAGCTATGCCTCTTATCAATTAATAAAATGTTTCCAGATCTTAACATATGTACCAACAAAAGTTCCAGGTTTTAATTCAAGAAAATTGGTCTATTCTCAACCTGTATTAGATCTAAACAAAGTGAATATATTATACTACCCAGTATAACAAATAGTTAATAAACGTCAATACTATGCTGACATTAGAAACGGGTTTAAAATGAATTCCACTAAAAAATTAAGGCGCATCTCTTACCAACAGGTCCATGACCACCCACATGAATGGAGACAAAGAAAGAACACAATGAGTAGACATGAAAACACATGAGAAAAACAGTGAGAAACAATGAGAAAATACATGTAGCTAAATAGAATTCTAAATTTCATTTGAATTTCTAAGGTTTTTGTTTTTAAAATACATAAGATCTTTATATTTATCCATGAGAGATTTGATAGAGATTTATCAATCTGCTCTTTACAGCATTATGGACTGGTTAAATGTCAAATAGCAAGCCCACAGTTGGGCAAGGCATAGGATGCAAGACCTCTAATTTCTTTTCTTTTTTTCTTTTTTTTTTTTTTTGAGACAGAGCCTCAAGCTGTCACCCTGGGCAGAGTGCCGTGGCATCACAGCTCACAGCAACCTCCAATTCCTGGGCTCAAGCGAGTCTCCTGCCTTCGCCTCCCAAGTAGCTGGGACTACAGGCGCCCGCCACAACGCCCAGCCATTTTTTGGTTGCAGCCGTCATTGTTGTTTGGCGGGCCCAGGCTGGATTCGAACCCGCCAGCTCAGGTGTACGTGGCTGGCGCCTTAGCCCGTTGAGCCACAGGCGCC
>CAUYRH010145972.1:0-17257 GCA_963574655.1 Perodicticus potto | reverse complement strand
AAAAAATATACATATATTCAATGTGTGAATATAGCATGTTATATGTATCCAATCATCTGTAAAACCCATTACTACTCCTGAAGATGTTCCCGTCTAATTTAAGATTTTTAAAAGATTTTATCAACAAGACATGTTGCCTTTGTCTAAACTATTTTCTCTGTCTGATGAAGTCACCATGTGTTTTTTCTTATTGATTCCAATAATGTACTGTGGGTTTTACTTTGATTTTTTTTTTATTAATCATATATACAGAGATCATGAATATACTTATGCCTTTGTGGGATTCAATGTGTTGATTATTTCTATAAATTGGAGTGCTTACATCCTACTAATTAACACACCTTTCACCTCATTTATTAATCACATTGTTAAGACATTTCTGTTCAATACTTGATAGATTTGACATGTATCCTTGCAATATGCTTCATAGGTGATTTCAAATACTTGATTTACCCAAAATGAGATAAACTAGCAATCCTTGTCATAAATACCACTTGGGAAACATGTATAAAATATTTTGTATGTTACCAGACTTTTCCTACATCAACAGAGTATGTCTCTTATAGATTTGACCCTGCATTTCCCCCTTTGCCTGAGAAATATACAGTGGTAGGGAAGGGCCTTTTGCTCAGTGGGTAGGAAACGGAGCCCATATACCAAGGGTGGTGTATTCAAATAGGCCCTGGCCAAACTGCAACAAAAATACAGCTGGGCACTTTGGTGGGCAACTGTAGTCTCCCCTCCTTGGGAGGTTGATGCAAGAGAATCACCTAAGTCCAGAAGTTGGTTGTGTCTGTAAGCCGTGTGATGCCATGGCACTCTACAGAGGGCAATCAAATGAGATACTGTCTCAAAAAACAAAAAACAAAAAACATTGTTACAAACATAGCTCAAGCCAATGCAAGCTGCTAACCTCAAGTGAGCCTCCTGAGTTTATGCTTCTCAGCAGCTATGATTAAAGGCCCATGCCACCACTGCTGGGTGTGGATTGCACTTATTTCTTGGACAAGTTGGGTTTTACTATATGGTTCAGTCTGGTCTGAAACCCCATAACTTCCAGTGATCTTTCTGCCTCAACCAGTGAAATTGCTGGTATTATAGGTGTGAGCTGTGGTGCTCATCAATGCTTATGTTTTGGTGAATGTTTCTCACTATTTTCCTCATAAATAATAGCCCACAGATTCGAAAATAACAACTCTATTCAGATATAGTTTACACACTCCACATTTCACCCATTACCAGTATAGAGCTGAAGACTACACATTCAGTAATCACTTGCATAGTTTTTTGTTTGTTACTAGAGAAATTTCCCTTAAGGTGTAGAGGCAAGAGATAGAGGAAGGATGGAATGAAGGAAATAAAATAATGGAGATAGCAAGCCAATAAGAGAGTGAGTTTTTGAGCAAAGAAGGAGAACGTGATATACCAGCAAAGGTAGACAGGGACAGAGGGAAACAAAGAAAGAGAAAATGACCATACTTACCTGTAATCTAGGCCTCTGGCATGCTGAGATGAGTAGAGTTCTTGTACGAGGTCATGCTGAGAATGGATAGAGCAAATGATAAACTCTTTATCTATTAAAAAGTGAAAAAAATATTTAGGTATTGTGACAGTCATCAGTATTGCTAGCCACATGGGAGTCTCAGGCGGGAGGATTGCCTTAATCCTGAAGCTTGAGGTTGGTTTGATCTAGGCTGAGGTCACGAGGGTCTAGCCAGGGCCACATACAGAAACCATATCTCAAAATTATTGTACACAGCTATGACTCAATACAAAATTAAAAATTAAAAAAAAAATACCTATATAAACTCCCATGCCCAGACAAACCAACAGACCTACCAAAATCCATTTTTGTCATCTAAAAACACAAGAAATCCTTTAATGGTTCAAGGTCAGTAGACATGATTAAGACCAGCGAATCTATGACAAAATTGAGGTTTATACATGGATAATACATTTGTAAGCTTCTCTGAAATGGATATTCCGAGGTAGATGTCAAATAGGTCCTTGAGATAGAGTCTCAAGGGCATTGCCTGTGGCCAACTGTGTAGAGCACCCTCCCCATATAACAAGAGTGGTGAGTTCAAACCCTGCCACCACCACTGCAACAAAAATGCTGAATGTTGTGCTGGGCTTGTTGTCGTCCCAGCTACTCGGGATGCTGAGATAATAGAATCACCTAAGCTCAGGAGTATGAGCTTGCTGTGAGCTGTGACACCAAAGCACTCTATTGAGTTTGACAAAGTGAGATGTTCTCTCAATAGAAAAGAAAAGAAAAAAACAAATAGTGTCCTAGTTAAGTGACTCAATCAATTTTTGGCAGCTATGACACAGCTTGAATCACACTGCTGTACAAAATGTCAAGTGTTGTGTGAGCCTAGTGCGGATAATCCCTACAGTCAATAGAATGAGTAAGGCACAAGTGGAAGATCATATCTCTGTTTGTGGATGGAGGACTAAGTGTCCTTTAGACATGGATAATACATTTGTAAGTTTCTCGGAAGTGGATATTTTGAGGTAGGTATCAAATAGTTCCTTGAAATAGCATCCCAAGGGCATTGCCTGTGGTTCAATCTGTATGGCATCAGTCACATATAATGAGGGTGGTGAGTTTGAACACTGCCACAGCCCTACTGTCACAAAAATTATCCAGGTGTTGTGCCTGACTCCTGCAGTCCTGGCTACTCAGGAGGCTGAGGCAAAAGAATTGCCTAAGCTCAGGAGCAGAGCTCACTGTGAGATATTATGCCACGACACTCTACTAAGTTTGACGAAGTGAAACCCTGTCTCTAAAGAAAAGAAAACAAAAAACAAATAGTGTCCTACTTAAGTGACTCTATGAAGTTATGGCAGCTGTGATGCAGCTTGACTCACAACGATGTACAAAATGTCAACTGTTGTGTCAGCCTAGTGTCGTGAATCCCTAGGGTCAATAGATTGAATAAGGCAAAAATGGTAGATCATGTCTCTGTCTGTGGATGGAGGGCTAAGTGTCATTGTTCAAACACTTGAAAGACACCAGCCGAAGTGAGCAAAAAAGGCCATTTTTTCAATTTGACCAGCATCTTGCATCCCAGAACATTAAAGAATGAAGTCACTACATGATCACCATGTATAACATCACAATGTGTGTTGCCTCGTATCACCATCTTTAAGATTATCCTTATTCCTGCTAAGGATGTGGAGTGGCTTTCTGGGTTTGTGGATTCAAATTGTTACCAAAGAGTGGGCTTGTTTTCTTGACACTCAATTCCTCCTTCCATAAGTTTGTTTGTATATCTGGTCAAAGGATTGAACACTTCCTTTCCTTTCAGTTCATGGATTTGATAGGAAGTGAAAGAGCACGTTGTATACCTAGTGCTGCCCTGGGATGTTATAGAACATGAACCCAAACCCAAAAATCATAGAGTGATTTCTCAGACCTGACAGATACATCACACATTTCTCAGTTCTACTTTTTGTGAAATTTTATTTTGTTCCCTAGAATAGGTTAGTTTCTGACAGTAGGTGTCTCACTGAAGGGCCTCTCCTGAAATCTAGTTAGGCTATGTGTCCAGTAGTGTACTCCATACATGCAATTATTTATTCTTATTATGAGAAATATCAGCCTGTCTGGAACATTCCAAAATTCCTGACCTCCAAGCAAAATTTTTGCTTCTTGGCCACTAAGAAATACAAGAGTTATGTTGGGCCCAATGTTCAATACTCAATCAGTAATGAAGCCTGATAAGTAAAAAAGAGAAGTGTGCACAATTGTGGTTATATCTCCCACCACGCATATGCAAAACAGTCCCAACATAATCCGTATGAGTCACTGGGGCTGGAAGATTAGACACTACTCAAAGCCCCCAATAAGTTAATTTCTTAAATAGAGCTCCTGATTTTTTCAGGCATGACTACATTATTTGGTTGCCTTGGGAGGCCAAGGTGGGCTGACCCCTGAGCTCAAGGGTTGGAGACAAGGCTGAGCAACTGCAAGATATACTCAGCCTTGCTCACAAACCTGATTTGTACTAAAATAGAAAAGGTTGTCAAGGGTTGTGGCCAGAGCCTTTAGTTCCAGCTATTCAAGTGGCTGAGGCAGGAGGAACACTTCAACTGAAGAGTTGAATGTGTCTGGGTGCTAGGAAGACGCCATGACACTCTAGCCTGGGTGGCATAGTAGAAGTCTGCCTCATGAAAAATAATGAAAGATAGAAAGAAAGAAAGAAAGAAAGAAAGAAAGAAAGAAAGAAAGAAAGAAAGAAGGAAGGAAGGAAGGAAGGAAGGAAGGAAGGAAGGAAGGAAGGAAGGAAGGAAGGAAGGAAGGAAGGAATTGTTGTCTCTAGTTCTTCTGTATTTTATTTTTACATCCCTTTGATCCAAATGGAATATCTCTTGGTGTGAAATGGGAAATAGTCACCATTTCTTCCCACTAATGAATTGTTCACTTTCTGGGGTCTGGTCTTAAGCGTTTAGTTTGCGAATACCTGGATAAAGTCACCAAACAGAGCTAAGTGAAGTGTGTTCTCCCTAAATTGATGTTTTCTGTTGCAGTGACTGTGAGAAGCAGCCGTGATTTCATGGGATTTCTACTTCAGGCCCAGAGAGTGTCTGGTCATCAAACAGCTGGCACTTTTGTCTTCATTCCTCCCCGTTCCAAACTGATGACTTGTTTTGAAGAGGCTGACACAGTCACCCACTCTGACAAGTCTCCGAAGAGGAACCTCTCTTTCCTGTGGAAGGCCCCTGCCCAGCCTGTGGGGGACATCAGATTCCTGTGAGAGTGAAGTGCTGTTTCTTGGGAACTAAGCCTCCGACTTTGAAAAAAGGGGAGCTTCTCTTCCCTTCCTTCATCTTCCCCCCCTTTTACATAGCCTTTTTGTAAAAAGGGCAGGGTCCCTGGGGGCTGCCCACAGCAGACAGTCTATACAGAAGGTGGTTCAAACAAAGTGGTCCCCGAGTGTGTTCCTTGCCCTCCTCCCCAGGCACAGATGAATCCTGGCCAACCTCCTGGGAAGTTCTGACGAAAGGACAGAGGAGATGGTGGAGGGAGGGCAGGGAGCCAGCAGGGGAAGAGAGAGCCAGGCAGAGGGGCCCCGGGAAGGCTGGGTCTGTCCAGTGGGCGAGATGGTGGCAGCACCTACCTCCCAGGGCTGAGTAAGGACTAAAGAGCGGATCTTTACAGCGTGCTGAAATCGGTTCCTGGCAACAGTAAGCACTGCAAACGCAGCTTTCTTACTCAAACTGAGATCTCTTTTGTCATTCTTTTCAGACACTCGCATTTATCAATAAGAGATTTTTTTTTCTTTCAGGAAAGGGTGTGGGTTTCTACTAGGTCTATGAGGGAGACAGTGCCTGAGGGTGGAGCCACAAGATCCCCCCTACAGGTTTCCCCTCGGCAGGGAGTGACCAGAGGTGAGGTGGTTGCAGCCCTGCCCTGCAGGGTCCCTTCTCCACCGCTTCCTGGTGGCCCAGTGCAGCAGACGGGACAGCAGGAGGGACATCGTGCCCCTACAATCTCGCCTGTGTGGCACGGCCAGGGCCCACTCACCTGTGGGTGTAACGGGCTGCTGCCCATCACTTTGGTTCCTACCTCATACACAGGGTGTCTGCTGTTTAAAATCCTTAAATCACATGGCCACTTTCATTTCTCAAAGCATCATTCCTATTTTTGGATTTACCGTCATAGCTGCTATGAGCTACATAGGAAGTCATTTAGAAGCTATTATCAACTTTTGATAGAAAAAAGGAGCTAAGTCACTTGATGAGAAGCCTCCCTCAGAGTCACCCTAGTATCTCTCACCTCTGGGAATCCTTGTCCCGGATAAAGTCCAGTGAGTCTGCACTTGATCTTAGCCAAAAGGCCGAGAAGCCATCCCCTCAGTCTGGAAACTACAAGTAGGAGGCGTGACCCATGACTCTTGCTTGCACCTTGACCGTCTGGGTGACCTCAGCCAAATTAATCACATTGTTATGACTGCCTTCTGAATACTGCAAGTGGGAGAAATGATGCTTGCCAGTAATCCCTACCTCCTTCAGTGAAATATTTGGGAGGATAAATGGCATAATGTTTGTGAAAGTAAAAATCACTTTCAGAAAGAAAGGCGTTATGCATTCAGAATGTTAGAATAGTAAGGATTTATCTCTAATTTTCAATAGAACCTACCTTAAGAATTCTGCAGCGATACAACAGAATTATGAAATCTTCAATTAATGATGTAACTGACAGAATATCAGTAATGGCTAATAACAGAGTTTGGAGGTGAGACATTTTGTTTGAGTCTAAATAGTTTGAGAAGACACCTATCAAAATGAGATTTTTAATGACTACATTTATTCCAGAGGGTAATTGATTTGTGCATGTCCTATTCTAATTATTTGCAGCTACTGAGATTTTGTTTTTAAAAGAATGAAGTCACTCAAACAATAATAGAATAATCTCTCTCTAGCTCTTCTATTTATTTAGGCTTTTGTTCTTCTTTATCTCATTCTCTTTTCTACCAGGTTGGCCTGAGGCATTATTTAAAGGAAACTAAATCCGTGAATCACTTTGCTCTTTCTTTTTTTCCAGTTTATCAGTAGTCCAGTCATATTTTGTTTACTGGGCAGGGATTGAATCATCTGTTGTGTCTCAGCGGACACACAGCAGAGCCCATTCTGAGGACAGCGTGGAGCCCGGGTTGCTGTTGCCAACCCCCCGCCCCCGGCTGGATGGTATTGAAGGATCTGCTCCAGGTACAGCTTGCCACTGCATTTACTCGCCCTCTTGTCATCATTATTTTTGCAGTTATCTATTTCCACTTGAAAGTGACTACTGCCAATTTCCTATCCTCGCAAAACAAGCAATAAACACCGTCTTGGCCAATCGCTGCAGTTCTTGGGGACGTGTTAACACGGCAGGGAGAGGGAGGAGACCTTTGCAGTTGCATCAGACACACACATCTTTCTGGCTCAGCCTAACAAATTAATGGGCCCTGGGGTGGGCAGTGAGAGCTGTGTTGCAAGACCAAAAAACAGCTCACACTTTTTCTATCCCCACATTTAGCAGTCATCGCAGCATTTCCGCTGCTTTCCTTAGTTCTTAGCCCCTAAACCTCCACAGACACAGAGGGCACAAAAAAGAAATAAGCTTTTTTTTTTTTCTTTCTTAATAAAAATCATCTTGTTTATATTGTTACTTTTCACAGTAGGTGGGTGGCTCTTTGCAGCCGGTTTGGAAAATAGAACCGGGAATAAGATACTTGCAGTGTCTATTGTTTAAAGTCCTTAAATCACATGGTATTTATGGACCTCCGAAAGGACTTTTTCCTTGCACACCACATGACTTTATACTCCATTGGCTCGTGAACTTCTGATCAGAGAAAACAAAATAAAACCAAACAGAAACCTAACAAGCTAGAGAATGTTTAACCTGCCTGAAAATTCCTGGTGATATGGAACTCCTTTTTATTGTTTACTTGTGGTTAAGTACTCTGAACAGGTGCACTCATTAAGGCGCCCAATTTCTTGCACAGAAGATCTTGTCCTTTATCTATTCAATCCTATTTTTCTTTATTCTTTGCTGCTGTACTAAGGCCAGAATCCGATGGGAATCCCTCCCTCTGCTCAGTCCTGCAGAGCTGGGCACAGAGACAGCTTGGGACCGCCCTCCATTCTCTGCCTTTACCTAAAAACCTGTCTTCTTTCATTGCCAAGAAGAACTCCTCCAACCTTTCACCAGAGCTTGGTGTGTAAGAGTGTGGCTTGGAGCAAACCCTGCTCACCTAACATTTGTTTGAAGTCTTATGTTTTGGTTTATAAATCATGCAAATGCTGCATTCTAATCTCAAGCATAACCTTGTTTGTTTTAAGATGCATATGAATAAAACTAAGTCTTCCTGACACTTCAGTCGGAAGAAGTGTCATTTGAGCCTTCAGCCTGTCTGATGCCCAGCCCCGCAGGGAGCACTGCCCCCCAGGACTCCAGGCTGGGCAGTTTATACGGTGATCTCCTTATTACACCACCCACCCTGCTCCCCTTCTGGCCTCAGCCTGTCTTTCCCCTCATGCCCGGACACAAGCCCTGTGACTCCCATGGGAAAAGGAAGGTGTGTGTACAAGTGCATGTGCGCCCTGGGAGATGTCATCTAATAAAGTGTAATAGGTTTCTTAACTGCACAAAGAATTCAGTAGGCAAGTGTAAATGAGGAACGTTCAAAATTGGAAGAGTGGTATGTGGAACTTCTCAAACTACCTCCCAACAGACCCAGGAGACACTGTGGGGTCCACCCTGCTCCGGTAGGCATGGTCTACTCCCGTGTCCCGGCTGACACTTCCCCAAACAAGGCTGCTCCTCTCCATCTTCTTCCAAGGCTTAGTTTGAATATCTCCTTTGTGAAACTTTTCCTTATACTTCTTGCTAGGCCAATGGCTTGGTCCCTTCCTTAGACTGGGTGATTTATATATAATAGACATTTATTGTTTATAGTTCTGGGGCTGGGAAGTTCAAGATCCAGGTGCCAGCAGATCTGGTGTCTGGTGAAGGCCCATTCTCATAGATGGTGCCTTCTGTGTAATCTCCTGGAAGAAGGGGAAAATAAACTCCCTCAGGTCTCTTTCAAAAGGGCACTAATTCCGTTTATGAGGGCTCTGTGTTTGTGACTTAATTACCTGCTAGGGGCCTTGCTTCTTAGTACTACTCACTGGGGATTAGATTTCATCATATGAGTCTGGAGAGGACATATCAGACTACAGCAGCAAGTATACTTGTTATCTTAGCTCTGCTATCAAAGTGCTCATCACATTATATGGTTGGACATAATTTATATAATTTATATGGTTGGACGTGTAGGGATCTCTCCTCCTTGACTGTGAATTCAGGGATAACAGTTACAAATCTGTATCACTTCTGTGTCTCCAGCAACCGTAACAATGCCCAGCACACAGTGGATATGCAGAAAATATTCAAATGCACCTAGAATTCAGGCAGGAATTTGAAACTGTGAGCTTGCCATGTTCTGCATGTCTGGGTCAGACGGCTTTCTTCTTCATCTCAATGTTTCTGAGTGTGAGAAATACTCACCCTGCCCTCCAAAACAAAAGGAGACTTCGGTCCAATTCAGTTGGAGCCCTGGCCGGAGAAACTTGTGCCAACACTGTTTTTGTCAGCCCCCTTATTATCATCCTAATCATTGTGGAAACCTGGATGCCCCCATGGCCTGTATGTGCTTTGTGCTTCTACATCTGTGACTTCATTTCCCCCCTTCACAGTTCTGTGCTGTGGGCACCATTATTCGCCCCATTTTGCAAATGAAGAAACAAACCCTCTGGGAGGACTTGCCCAAAGCCTGGGATTAGCTAAGTGGAGAAGTAAACCCAGATGTTAATGTGACTCTAAAACCTGCATTTGCTTTCTTGCTGCCCTGGATGAAGCTCTTTCTAAGGCTCTGGGCTGTCAGTTAGCCAGTCACAGGTAGGAAATCAATGGTGGAGGCAGAGGCTCACGTCATCATTACCAGGGAAAGAAACCTTATTGTTGGTGACATGGCCAAGAAAGATCTAGGGCTTTTAAAGATCAGATTTGTGGGATTCCGCTTTTTTTTTCTAGCTAGAAGCAGTTTTGGCACAAGTGAAAAACAAAACAAAACAGTGGTGTCCATGTTCCCTGAATGGTGGCTACTAAGGACGCACAAACTCAGAAAGGCCAGGGACTTACCCGTAAGAAATGTAGGAAACCGGGAGCCTCGACGCTTGTTTGGGGGCTTCTCTGAGCAGCGGATCATCTTTACATTGACACTTCTGAGTGGCTCACACTAATGGTCTGTCCTCCAGGCACATGAGCGTCTCTACTGTTTACCCTGTTCTCCTGTAGTCGTTTGTACCAATCAGCACAGGGAGAATGCGCTCTCTCTGCAGTTGGGCCTCCCAGGGTCCCTCTGGCTTTCTCACAGTGACGCACAAATGTCTTTGCTGTTACCCTTCCTGAAGCTACAGAAGAGGACAACCTAGACCCTGTTCCTGCCCGTATTTGGGTGACACAGTTTCCTGGGGATGCAGAGATTCCGTCCCAACCATCTTCACATGCAGCTACTGCAGGTAGCAACAGTCAGCAAACCAGCAGGGACAGTGACCCAACCCTGGAACCATCCCTGGATGTCCGTGGGCTGGAGAGGTTTGTAGTCCTCAGGGGACTCTCCTCAGAGGACTTTGCTTCTAGCCCCAGCACCCACCAGAGGTAAGGGTGATGGGTTGGGCCATTCGGCGTGGGTGGTGGGACTAGGCTAAACACCGGGGCATTTGAGTGGGAGTCTGACAGAAAAAGATCTCAGCTGTATTTATTTCTAAATATATGGGAAATCCTGATTGTAGAGAGGTCAGAAGGGCTGGGTATGATAGTCACCCAGGGAAATTGTACTCTCTCAGTGGGAGTGAGGTGTCTGATATGCCACTATACATAAAACAAAATTTAAAAGATACTTTTAATATTTTAGGACAGTGCCTGTGGCTCAAAGGAGTAGGGCATTGGCCCCATATACCAGAGGTGGCTGGTTCAAACCGGGCCCTGGTCAAAAAAAAATCTGCGAAAAATAATATGTGTATATTATAATACACAAATATATATATTATTATATATATATATTTTAAACATATTGATAATATTTATACTCTTATTATAAATAAATGTGCATTTTTATATAAGATACTAAGAGATAGCATTTGGTGAATTCTTTGCCACCATATTCACTGGCTTATCCCCACAACTCTTCCTTTCTTCCCCCAACTCCAAACTCAGGAGTTTTTTTAAGGGAATCTGTTGCCCTCAGAATATATAACAGTGGTGGGAAACATTGCTTTTTGATCCAAATACTTAGTGACCCCTTCTCAGCCCTTCCATTCTTCCCTTTAGAACTCATGATGACCCAGGCTTTGGTTCCCTGGAAACTTGCCTGCCCTTGGAGAGGGATGAGCAGGTAAGAGCCTGAGTTGTAAATGGGTTGAAGTTGGTGTTTTGACCCCAGAGTGGGAAGTTTCAGGAAGGGAAAATGGAGCCATTAGACTAGTAGGCAGAGCCAGAGAGAAGTCACAGGAATGATATACACATGGTGTCCTTCTGCTGATCAATACCAGCCTTTCCAATATCTGCAACATCTCTGAAGTTATTAGCAATTGTAGAAATCAATGGTTTTAGTGATTTGTTTTCCCACTTAACCTTGGTTAATAATTCCTCTCTTCTCTCCCCCTCCACCCCTCCTTCATAACATGGGCCTCAAAACACCATGTATGGTCCCAGAAGTTAGATCAGTGGGCAATATAAAATATACATGCCTACTGATTTACTATTCCTTTAAAGTCTTAGAAGGTACATAAAATAAAACATGGCATAATATTCTTACTTATATTTATTGGAACCTATGGTAAGGTTAAGTGTTCTCTCTTACATGGCTCCTACCATAAAAGACACATTCAAAGCTTTCAGCCATCAGAGATGACACCATCACCTATATCAATTTGGAAATCTCTTAAAGGACCCTAAGCTTATTCTTGTAACTAGCCTTCATGCTTTCTATGGGGTTTCCACCAGCCACCCAGTCCCCATCTACAACGAGTACATATTTATATACTTTATATTAGATATTTAATAGCTCTTTTAGGAGCAGGCAAGGGGCTATGTTTTCAGCTATAGCCTGGGAGTCTTTAAGGAACACAAGTTGGTTGCAAAGTTCAGTGGCAGCTTGGGGAGAAGACCTTTGATCTTTTTACCCTTTGGTTTTTTTTAGGACAATGCGGATGCCTCGAACAGGACTGTGACAAGGCATCCTTTGTACACTGTCCAATTTGCCTTCCTCCAGCATCTTGGGTCCTCTGAAACTTTCACAGAGAATGGGGCTGGGCCAGCTGACCCGACCTCTGTCTCAACCCCTGTCTCCCAGACACCTAGCACTTCCAGGCCACCTACTGTCACTGACCAGTCAGAGGCATCAAGGCCCCCTGCCAGCTTCTTACGATGGTCAAAGCACAGGGAGTCCAGAGTTGGGGAGCAAGATGTAGAGAATGGATGGGGGTACCCTCAGAAGACCAACCCAAGACCTGAAGTTGGGCTGGAAGGAGCTGGGGCTTCTTCGGGCATCCAGCTGGGGACACCCCAGCTGGGAATCCTGCTTTGCCTGTCAGCCATTCTGGGCATGGCCCTGGCTGCTGGCCTCCGCTACTTGCATAGGCAGTATTGCCACCCGCGGAGGGAAGTGTCCTTCAGTGAGCCTGCGGCAGATGCTGCTGCTGGGAACGACAATGGTGAGGCTGTGCGTGTCAGGAAGATCGCGGAGAACAGTTTTGTTCTGGTACAAGCTGAATACAACTGGATCGCTCCTTCTGTGGGCAGCAAGAAAACAGTCCTCTGAGAAGACCGTCACACTGGGCCTCTCTGTGGCCCTCTCTGGACCTGGCAGCGTGTCTCAGTTGGATCAGAGCTAATGAGAATACCTGATGAGGTCGGGGGTCCTCTGTGGCTGCCGTCAACGTATAGTGAGTGGAGGAAGCTGCAGAGGACAGTTTTATCAACAGAGGGAGTTCTTGCCAGGCTTTGTTGTCTTAACATCTGTAATTTAGCTTTTTTTTTTTCTTCTTGCAATTAGACGTTCTGTTTGAAGAGTTAAACTCAGTACAATGAATATTGTATAACCCGCTCATTAACTAGACTCCTGTGGCCACCAAGCTTCCTCTGTTGCCTTGAGGAACCTGCAGAAATAGAAATTCTGCCCCTCCTCCGTGTCTCAGCCTCATCTCCTCTAACTCTTTGAAAAAAAGAAAAAAAGAGGAATGTCAAGTTTGTGTGTCTTGAACAAAATAGAACTGCAGTCTTCACTTTCCCTCCTTAAAACACCTCCAAGTTTTCAAACCTAGAATTCAAAACTAGCTAGAGTTTTGATTCAGTCGACTGGGTAGTTTGCAAGGGTGTTCAGTCTTCTTGGAAACTCAGCAGCCTGGCAAATCTGCCCTGGAAACTGATCCACGGTCAGGAAGGTTTTAGAGGGAGGAGCGCATCTTGGAAAAACGTAAACGTGCAGCACAGGGCCACACGGAGCAGAGTGGGGTCGGTGAGCCTCTCCACCAGTGAGCACGGATCTGCGGCCTCCTATCCACTTACACTCGACGGGAAGACTCGTGTGCCCCAGTAGCTCGTGGACGTACTGCCTCTCACCAAAGGCCAGGCTGAAGAAAATTATTTTACCAGCACAATTTGAAGAACAGTCTTTACTTATCTTCTTAGGGAATGCCGGGAAGAAAGCTTCACGGACAGAGACCATCCATCTGCTCTTGTAACCCTGCGAAGATTGCTTTGATTTAGTGATGGTTCTGTAGATCCGTATGGGATCAAAACAATGGGTTTGACTGGAACTCTTCAATAGGCTCACCTGATGTATCACGTTGGAGTCAGACGCTTACTACAGAGTCATGATCCATTTTAATGTGGAAACAAAAACCACTGCAAATTCAGACAGGGTATTTACTTATTGAGAAGCTCACTCATACAAGTACTGTGCTAAGAACTTTGCATATATTTTCACATTTAACCCTCACGAAATTTAATGAGGAATACGTTCAGTAACTTTCCGCAGAGAGTAAGGCATTTGTGACACCTCAATTCAGTGCAAAAACATTTTTCTTTAATTGGGTGTGTAGGAAAGAGACAGGTTTTGCTCTGTTCTGAGCCCCCTTTAGCTCATTGGGCATCAGTTCCAAGACTCTCCTCCTGGATTCTGGGTTAGGCAGCTCTGTTTTCTGGCTTCACTCATGAGACACATGGAAATTTAGGTAATTTGTGTGTTCACAAGTGGAGGTGTTCCAGCAATGCTGTGGAAAGAAACTAATGTACTTCAGTGGTGCCACAGATATCCTTCCTATGAACCCAGCCCTCTTAAAAGATGTCCTTCCCAGGTGGTGCCTGTGGCTCAAGGAGTAGGGTGCCTGCCCCATATACTGGAGGTGGCAGGTTCAAACCCAGCCCCGGCCAAAAACTGCAAAAAAAAAAAAAAAAAAAAAAAGTCCTCCCCCAAGAAGCAAATGAGGCAGCCCATTAGTGGGGAGCTCTCACCTGGCCATGTCACAGCAGAGCCAGGTACGCCACATACGTAACATCCCTATGATCTTTTCTGTCTAAGGCAGAATCTTCCTGTATGAACAGACTGTTTTGGTTATCTATTCAAGTAAAATAAATTACCCCTCAAACTTAGTGCTTTAAATCAATCACTACCACACCATTATTCATTATCTTTCATGATTCTGGGGTTGCCTGGACTCAGCTGGGCAATTCTTCTGTTCCATGTGTTGGTGAATGGGCTGGAACAGCCCAGACAACAACTCAGTTACACGGCTGGCATTTGGTGTTGGCTATCACCTGGGGGCTCAAATGGAGCTGGGGAAGACTGTGGGAACCATCTGGTTCTCCTCTTTGTGGCTTCTTATACCATGGTGGCTGGGTTCTGAGATGGAGTGTTCTCAGCATACAAAACCAAAGGGTATAGATCTTTAAAGAATTAACCTTGGAAGTTAGATGATTCTACTTGTGACACAAGTAGTAGTAGTCACAGGAACCACTTTTAGTATTCCAAGGGAAGGGCAATAGATTTCACTTTCTTTCTTTTGGCCTGAGCTGGGTTTGAACCCACCACCTCTGGTATATGGGGCCATCGCCCTACTCCTTTGAGCCGCAGGCACCGCCCTAGATTTCACTTTTTAATGGGAGAAGTGGTGAAGGATTTGCAGCTGTCTTTAATTCATTACACCTTCTGGTTAGACTGCTGACCTGCCTCAGGGGATTATGTGAGACTAGAAAGAGAGGCTATTCATCCTTCGAGATGCCCTGGGTCACCTGCCCTGCAAAGCATCAAAGCAGGTGAGGGAAATCTCCAGATTTCAGGGTTAGGATTGCCTCTTCTCCAGGTAGCCTTCCAGCTCAGATAAAATGCTGAAGTGATGCAGAAGCATTAGCCAAACCTCTGAGCCTCAGCTGCCACATCAGGGAAAAGTGGATCATGAAGTTATTGACCTCTTTTAATTGTTGCATTAATTAAATGCACATGCAGCTATCCATAAGCAGCTAAACTGACATGCTATTGTCATTGGTGTCATCCTGCAGCAGCAACACTGTCTTTAAATCTAGCCCTTTTAGAGAATTCTGTGACCACCAAAAAATGTCATCGTTCCCTTTCCATGACAACTTCTCCTGCAACCGGGAGCCCAGCTTTACTTCCCCAGCCCAGTAACTTGAATGCCAGGCTAGTTGTCATGGTAGCCGTTGGCTACAATTCCTGCCATATATCAGATATTTTTGCTGCAACATTCTGACTAACTCTTTTCTGGCAAGGGCAGCTGGAGTCCATAGGCCTGTAGTCAAGCAACATAAACCCCCTCTGTTACTGTGATCTGGAAGGTCCTCTAAGCCTGGCTTCACAGAAGCCCCAGAGAGGAGTGAGTAGGAAGTGTTAACCTGAAGACTCTTACTAAAGCACAAAGCCATTAAAAGTTAGAAAAGGGAAAGAACTCAAATGCAACATCTTAAAATAGCTTTTTTGTTTTGTAGGAATAGCTACAGAATTGCTCAGCCAACCTCTTCTTGGAGGGAAGGAGGTTTGGGGCTAAACACATTTAAGGGAAAGTAACAGAAAAATAATGGCTGAAGACTATATTTCAAACCAATGTTTTTACATCTTTGTGCTAATTTAAAAACCTAAGGTAGGGGCATAGGGGTAGCCTCAATCTTTTTACATTCAGAGGGTATTTCTTATTTTTCCAATTAATTTTCTCCTGTGGATACAAGTTTGGTAAATCACAACTTAATGCTTAACTGTAGCTCGCCTGAGCTATCTCATTTGTTGAGGCTGTCTGCATTCATTTGCTGTTACAATGTTGGCTTTCTTTAAAAAACATTCTAATTAACCAAAAGGAAAAAAAAATAGGTCAGCAAGCCAGTAAATATTTAAACATGTGTCACGTTTTATTTAAAAAGTTATCTGGGAAGGGCTGGCAATTTATGAATAAATTACAGCTGATGGCCACACCCTCTCTCTGCCTGGACGTTGGTGTTAAATCAGTGATTTAAGCCTTTCCTGAATGCATATCCCTCTTCTAAAAGTAGTATATGGCAAGGAATTTCTTTTGTTCAAGTGAAATGAATTTGCATTAATTTGTTTGATTAAACTTGAGAACCTGTTCCCTACTTCAGATATTCTGCATATCCTACTCTCTTCAGCTCTGGGGTGTTGCAAAACCAGCCACAGTAATCTCTGGTTTAGAGTATCAGAAGGGCCTTAGTGATGAAAGGAAGCCTGACATTTTGTTTGTTTGTTTATTCTGTTCTTTAAACGCAAAAAGAAAACGTGAGCATTTTGAGACTCTTGCTCCATTGACAATGGTAGTTGGAACAGCCAGGACAATTGTAGCCTGCCAAATGTTTTCTTGGTGTTCTTTACTTTTTTTTTTTTAGATGTCATCAATGCTGGGAATTCTTTTTTCTTTTTTTTTTATTGTTTGGGATTCATTGAGGGTACAAAGAACCAGGTTACATTGATTGCATTTGTTACATAAATTTGCTTTTATAATTGTGTCCCGGCCCCAAGAGGTGTGTCACATACAGTGAACCCCCACCCCCTCTCTCCTTCCCTCCCCCCATTCTCACTCCCTACAATGTACTAGGTCATCAGTTGTCCTCATATAAGAATTGAATACAGTGGATTCTTGCTTCTCCATTCTTGTGATGTTTTACTAAGAAGTACGTGTTCCACCTCCATCCAGGTTAATACAAAAGATGTAAAGTCTCCATCTCTTTTAATGGCTGAATAGTATTCCATGGCATACATATACCATGGCTTTTTAATACATTCCTGGGTTGGTGGGCATTTAGGTTGTTTCCACACCTTGGTGATTGTAAATTGAGCTGCAACAGTCTAAGGCAAATGTCCTTATGATAAAAAAATTTTTTTTCTTCTGGGTAGATGCAGGTAATGGGATTACAGGATCAAATGGGAGGTCTAATTTGAGTTCTTTGAGAATTCTCCATACTTCCTTCCAAAAAGGTTGTATTAGTTTGCAGTCCCACCAGCAGTGTAAAAGTATTCCCTTCTCTCCACATCCACGCCAGCATCTGCAGCTTTGAGATTTTGTGATGTGGGCCATTCTCACTGGGGTTAGATGGTATCTCAGGGTGGTTTTGATTTGCATTTCTCTAATAATTAGGGATGATGAGCATTTTTTCATATGTTTGTTAGCCATTCGTCTGTCTTCTTTAGAGAAGGTTCTA
>CAUYRH010145969.1:0-49841 GCA_963574655.1 Perodicticus potto | reverse complement strand
TAGAGACTCTCCAGTTAGTTTTAGTTCTTTCACCCTTCCAGCTCTGGTGCTTTTTACCTCTTCTGTATTCCTTTCTAACTTCTTCTTCTTCTTCTTTTTTTTTATTAAATCATAAATGCATAGATCATGTATACATTAATGCATGTATGGGGTATAATGTGCTGATTTCATATCGAATTAGGAGCGTTTACATCACACTGGTTAATATAAACCTCATCTCGTTTACTTAATTATTGTGTTAAGACATTTATACTCTGTACTTAATTAATCCGACGTGTACCCATGCATTATGCACCATAGGTGTGATCCCACCATTCACCCTCCCTCGATCTGACCTCCCCTCTCCTCCACAGTTGTGATGTACTCTTCATAAGAAAGTGGGAATGATTGTAAATTGGATTCATAATAGTATTGAGTACATTGGACATTTTTTCTTCCTTTCTTGAGACACTTTACTAAGTAGGATATATTCCAGCTCCATCCATGTAAACGTAAAAGAGGTAAAGTCTAAAAATCCTATCTTACCACTGATCTGTTGTCCCTGGTTTCATTCTTCGGATCCCTGAGATCAAGGACCTACTGAAGGATGAAATTCTGGTATCAACTACATGCAGAATTGCACCAGAATGTCACCAAAATCAGAAATAAAATACTCATATAATAAAAAAGTTTTTGTGTTACTTCCATTGGATTCAATTTAATTAAGTTGTGGATATACATCCAGGCTTTGCACTTTGCATGACTGACAATCAGTGTTATAATGAAAAATTGCTATTAAATTTAAGTTTAATAGCAATTTCAGCCGCTATTAAATTTAAAAGAAAAACTTACATTTGAAATAAAGGCAAACGGGGCAGCACCTGTGGCTCAGTGAGTAGGTGCTGGGCCCATATACCGAGGGTGGCGGGTTTGAATTCAGCCCCAGCCAAACTACAATAACTACAAAAAAATAGCTGGGCGTTGTGGCGGGCACCTGTAGTCCCAGCTACTTGGTAGGCTGAGGCAAGAGAATGCCTAAGCCCAGGAGTTGGAGGTTGCTGTGAGCTGTGGCACTCTACCAAGGGCAACAAAGTGAGAGTCTGTCTCTGAAAAAAAAAGAAAGAAAGAAAGAAAGGCAAACGCCCTGTGTGTAAAACCAAACAACGTACCAATAAATGCTCTAAGTATTCAATTAATTGTTTGCTGGTTTGGCAATTACATATATCTTTGTTTCAACTGATGACAAATTTCTGCCAAAAAGAAGTAATGACTAACATTCCTAACTTCTACTTCAGTAATGATCAAGGAAAAAGCATTTTTCAAGGTTTTCCCATAATGATCACTGCAGGTTTTTCAATGGATATCAGCCCCTCTGGTGACCTCATGCTTCTCACACAGGCAACAATTGAGAAAAATGTACTCAACACAACCTTTCAGACAAATCTCTTAGAGAAAACGATGTAATTTCCCCCCCCCCCAATTCTGCCCTCAAGCCCTCTCCCACCACAGCACACGCTCACACACACATACCATTTATAATAACTCAGCTCTTTCCCCCTCAGAAATTTCAGGGGGGAAAAAGAAAGCATTTGGTCCTGTAAAACTTAGGCTAGTTTGAACAAGTGTAAAACCATGCCACTTGCTCATGTAATGGTACTAAACACCAATGGCTTTCTTCTTTAAATCTTTACTGGGGAGGGCCATCATATCCGCTCTTCGTATCTGAATTTTTTGATATATAACACAACTGTTATGTACCCATAATAATTAAAAACATTAAAAGATGCCACAGAAAATAAAATATAGTATTTAGACACATGAATTCATCTTTTATATGTCTAGGAATAACCAAGAGGCCCAAATATCCTTTAAGATAGTTTTGAGTACAATTAATTTCTAGAGCCAAATAAAATTTGTGTCATTTTTATTTAAAATTATACTGAAAACAAATAAATATCTTCTGGGTTTTTTAAGACTCAGTTCATCCCTGTTCAGTAGGACTTTTGAATTATATGTGGTACAACACAATCCATATATATGTACAACAACTAGTTTCATCCACTTTATACGTACAGTGAAGAGAAACTCTTCAAGTTATTTGCATTTACATTTTAAATATATTTTGCATTTTAAATATGTTTTAATATGTCACATGCACCTTCAGCTGTGTCTAACAAAACGATTTTTTCCTTCATACACTTTTATAATCAACAATAAGTTAGAATATACCTTAAAAGAACTAAAAGAGTGGGATTGGAATGTTCCTCACACAAAGAAATGATAAATGCCTGAAATGCTGGATTCTCCAATGACCCTGATTTGACAAATTCATCTTGTAGCCTGTATCAGGACATCACAAGCAGCCAATAAAGATATGCAAGCATTATGTGCCCATAATAATAAAAAATTTTAATGGAAAAAATTATTTGTACAGTAATCATGCTCATAGAACATACAATTGAATGCTTTTTAATAAACTGACAGATCGGCTCGGCGCCTGTGGCTCAACGGGCTAAGGCGCCAGCCACGTACACCTGAGCTGGCAGGTTCGAATCCAGCCCGGGCCCGCCAAACAACAATGACAGCTGCAACCAAAAAATGGCTGGGCATTGTGGTGGGCGCCTGTAGTCCCAGCTACTTGGGAGGCAGAGGCAAGTGACTCGCTTGAGCCCAGGAGTTGGAGGTTGCTGTGAGCTGTGATGCTATAGCACTCTATCCAGAGTGACAGCTTGAGGCTCTGTCTCAAAAAAAAAAAAAAAATAAAATAAGCTGACAGATCTGTGCACCCATCAACACAATGCAGGTTTTGAATGTTGCTATCTCTACAAAAAGAGCCCATGCCCAGCTGATTCTCATCCATGTCCCATCTTCCCACCCACCATGGGCAAAAAAACTGATCTTTTTTCTGTCTCTGTATACATGGATCAAACAATACAGGATTCTTTGAATCTGGTTTCTTAACATAATAATTTTGGAGATATTCCATTTGTAACAGGTACAAGTAGTTTATACATTTTTATTTTATTGCTGAAATTGGATGTACTACATTTTTTCTATACATGAGTTGATGGATATTTTGATTGTTTTTACGTTTTTATGAGTATGGACAATACTACTATAAGCATTCAAGTACAAGTTTTTGTTTAGATACATGTATTCATTAGTTTCAGGTAGATTCTGAGGTATAGAATTGCTGGGTTGAGCAGTAAGTGTACATTATCCATTCTTCAAAAATCACTAAACTGCTTGCAAAATGGTTGTCCCATTTTACATTCCCATAAGCAATGTAAAAAGGTTCCAATTTCTCCGCATTCTTGCCAATATTTGTTATTTTACTTGTTTTAGAATTATTATCATGGCCATCTTCATCGTTATGCAATGGTATCTCATTGTGGGTTTTATTTGCACTATTCTCATTAATAAAAACGGCAAATAGCTTTTCATTTGCTTACTGGCCACTGATATGTCTTCCTTGGTAAAATGGCTATTTAAATGTTTTGCTTACTTTTTTTTTGTGTTTTTTGGCAGGGGCTGGGTTTGAACCCGCCACCTCCAGCATATGGGGCCAGCGCCCTACTCCTTTGAGCCACAGGCACCACCCTCTTTTGCTTATTTTTAAAATGGTTTGTTTGCTTTCTTATTATTGAGTTCTCCGAGCCTTATCATGTTCTGTATGCAAGTCCTATATCGGATATTTAACTTTCAAGTATTTTCTCTGTGAGTTTGTGGTTTTCTTTTCAGTTTTTTAATCATGCATTTTGAAAGTCAAATATTAAGTTTGATTAAGTTCATTCATTTCATTTAATTATGCTTTGGTGTCCTAATTTAAACTCTTAGCTTAACCCAGTTTTTAAAATTTATAACTGAATTCTTTGGTATGAAATAGAGTCTAAATGCAATCATGTATGTGAACATGCCATTATCCTATCACTATTTCTTAAAATAAACCCTACCATTTGTCATGGTGCTCCTGTATTTCCTTGCTTAGAAATCGACCCGAAGCATAAAGATTTTTATAGACAATTCCATTTCATAGACCAACATGTTCATGCTCATGCTAATACCACAGTGCCTAGATTACTGTAGCTTCATAATAAATTTTGAAACAAGGTACTACAAGTCTTTCTATTCATTCTTCACTTTAAAAATTGTTGCGGCTATTCTGGATCCTTTTCATTTTCATTAAATTTCAGAATTAGCATGTCAATATCTGCAAACTTCCTACCGGGATTTATATGAAGATAGCTGTTCTTAGTGCAGTTTTTGTTTTTGAATTTTTTGGCCGGGGCTGGGTTTGAACCCACCACCTCCGGTATATGGGGTCAGTGCCCTACTCCTTTGAGCCACAGGCGGTGCCCGAGACAGCTGTTCTTAACAATAGAATCTTCAAATCCATGAACATGGGATGTCTCTCAATTTATTTCGATTTTCTTCACTGTCTCTCGATCATGATTTTATTTTTATTTTTTTAATTTCAGATTAATATGAGGCACAAACAATTAGGTTACATCGTTTGCCTCTGTTAGGTAAAGTCTACGTCGTAGTCAAGCCCTTCATCAATGTTTTCAGATTTCAGAGTGCAAGTCTTACACTTTTAAAAATTTATTTCTACACGTTTTATTCTTTTTGATGCTAATGTGAATTGAATTCTGACTTTCATTTTAGTATTGTTCATTGCTATGTTATGGAAATGCCATTTTTTTTTTATACATTGTTCTTATATGCTGTGAACTTACTGAACTTGTTCATTAGCTGTAGAAATAATTTCGTGGATTTCTTTCTGTATACATAGTAATGTCATCTCTTAATAAAGAAAGTTTTACTTTTTCCTTCAAGTCCAGATATCTTTAGTTTCTTTATCTTTTGTTTTTTTAGTGTGAGATAGAACCTCCAATTCAATGTTCCATATCAAAGGTGAGAGCACATATCTTTCCTTCTTTCCCAATCTTAAGAGAAAAGCACTCAGTCTATTAGCATTAAGTATGATGTCAACTGTAGTTTTTCATAGATGCCAATTATCAGGTTTAAAAAGTTCCTTTTCATTGCTTATTTGTTAATAGATTTAGTAATAAATAGGTATTAAATATTGTCCAGTGATTTTTTCATTTCTATTGAGATAATATGCCATTTTTCTTTTATTAATATAGCATAATACATTAATTAATGTCTGATGTTAAACCAATCTTGAATTTCTGGGATAAATTCTACCTGGTTATGATATATAATACTTTTTGTATGTTGCTGAATTTGATTTGCTTACATGTTGTTAAGAGATTTTGCATCTATATTCATATTAGCCTATGTTTTTCTTATGATTGTCTGACTTTTTAAAATTAAATCATAGCTGTGTACATTAATGCAATCATGAGGTACAATGTGATTGTCTGACTTTTAGTAATACTAATATTATAAATTAAGTTGGGAAGTGGTCTTTCCCTCTTTATTTTCTGGAAAATTTGCAAAGTTATAGTATTATTTCTTCTTTAAACATCTAATAGAATGGTTTCTCTTTTAATTCCTCTCAAATTTCCACATTGCCCAAAGATTTACTTCAATTGTGTTCTCATGTTATTTTATATACGCTTCTTCAATAATTTAATCTACACCCCGACTATCCACTTACACTTTGTATGCTGATGATATCCAAATTTGTATCACCAATCCAAATTTTCCTCTTGAATTCTGTAGTTCTCTTTCTACCTACCTCCTGGTTATTTATTAGAAAATGTTCAACTACCCAAATTATCCTGTGTTAATTCAGTAATAGCAACCTAGTTGTATCCAGAACCATCAAATTACACTGACTTTGCACCACCATGTATTTGATGATTACCAAATCTCATAAATACTACCTCCGAAATATCTCTAGAATCTTTTTTTCCTTCTCCTTTTACATGGTCACTATTTCTTACTTAGATTACACTATTGATTCAACTGATTTTTTTGTTGTTGTTCCTATTTTGGGCCAGTTCCAAGTAAGTATTTTTTTTTAAATTGTTGGGGATTCATTGAGGGTACAAGAAACCTTGTTACACTGGTTGCATTTGTTAGGTAAAGTCCCTCTTACAATCGTGTTTTGCCCCCAAAAGCTGTGGCACACACCAAGACCCCACCTCCCTCACTCCTTCCCTCTCTCTGCTCTTCCTTTCCCCACCCCTCCCTCATTCTTTCTCTCTCTGCTCTCCCTTTCCCTCACCCCCACCGTGTTGTTAATTGTCATTAATTGTCCTCATATCAAACTTGAGTACATGGGATTCATGCTTCTCCATTCTTGAGATGCTTTACTAAGAATAATGTGTTCCACTTCCATCCAGGTTAATACAAAGGCTTTAAAGTCTCCATTAATAGCCTACTTTATTGAAAGACAGTTAAGGATTTTTTTTTTTTTTTGAGACAGAGTCTCACTATGCCTCCCTCAGTAGAGTGCTGTGGCATCACAGCTCACAGCAACCTCAAAGTCTTGGGCTTAAGACTCCCAAGCAGCTGGGACTAGCGGCACCTGGCACAATGCCTGGCTATTTTTTGGTTGTAGTTGTTATTGTTGTTTGACAGGCCCGGGCTGGTTTCCAACCTATCAGCTCTAGTGAATGTGCCTGGCGCCCTAGCCACTGAGGTACAGGCACCAAGCCAAAGGATTTATAAAAAATACTTTTCCATTAATACTAGGAATCCTTGAAATTGCATACAATGTATTTACTTTGTTCAGCAAATGAGCATTCCTCTTCATCTCTTCATTTAAACTTAAATGAAATTAAAATCCTTTATTCTTGTTCTTACTGAAAGATTTTTTGGCATAATGGAAATCAGTTTATCAGCTTGTTTTTAAAATGTGCTCTAGGCTGGTAATATAATAGGTTCTACTGGTCCCAAGACAGTATGAGATACTAAGAATAATCTGTGTAAAACAGAGCAGAAATGTTGGCCATAGTAGGTTCTAGATAAATGTTCTTGTGTTTAAGATGTGGGTTTATCATATGTATGTTGGGAAGACAACACATACTGCAAAGTAGCGTGAAAGGAAAATCATGTTTATGGGATGAGGTCAATTAAATTCATGAACTCATCTTAGAAAAAGGGCTACATACCTCATTTCTGAATATCACTGTCACTTTTGAAGTACACCCTTGTGGGGGGGCTATGCCCTGATGGCAGTGCCTAGTCTACCCTTCAAGGCACTTTTCCTATGAGTCTGCAGACTTAATTGTCAGACCCTGTACGACAACAGGGCCAATTCTAGAAAAAGAGTTCCAAAATTGCTTTGAAGCATGGACTCGGCACTGGGGTAGGTGCACGGCTTCCCAAGGGAAGTACTTCAAAGGTGGCCATAGTGATACTCAGCAGTGAGGTGTGCAGCACTTTTTCTAGGACAGGTTCACAAACTTAATTCCCCAACTTCATACAGCAAGAACTCTGCTGGAAATTCCACAAAAAGAGATTCAATGTTTTTTGACCTCCCAAGAAAGGTAGACCCTGGGGTGGGTTTTTGGTGTGTTGAGTGTGATGGTAATAACTGTGAAGATAGAAATTGAAGAAGCTGAGGCAGAGCTAAGTAGTATAATGTAAGAGAAGGGCTTTAGAGCTGTGGGAAACCAAGGAGATGAGGAGGACCTTGAAGAGTGCTCAAGGTAGTTGGGAGATGAAGTGTAGAACCGCCTGGTGGGTCATATAAGGAAGAGACTGCAGGAGAGTTGTTTTTGTTGTTGTTTGTTTGTGTGTTTGGGATAGAAATATTCTGGGTTTGAAATGCTATGTAATATGTGCTATGATCTCTATCTCCTCTATAACTCTTCTGTAAAATGTATTGCTTGGTAGTGTTTGGAGATATGTGACAAATACCATTATATCTCTAGAGAATCACAGAGAAATGCAGCTATCAAAAGTAAAATGGTAGCATGGCTTAGTTTAAAGACAATGATTATGCAAAAAAAGTAAAAAGAATTATAAAGACATTTCCAGGACTAAAAGAAACATCAAGAGAATGTCACTGTCCTAGTGAGTGACAGGTGGATCCTTGGAAAGGAATTTGGAAAGGAATTTGGATGAAACTGAGTTCTCTGTAGGCTAAACTGACTTAGGGAGCCTTCCGGAAAAAATAAAGTTTGCATCAGATTTGGAGGCATGGGGTGGAATGGAGAGAAGATATTGATGGAGCAGAAGCAAAAAGGTGGGAAATCAAAGAGGTTCAGATGGCGATGAACTTGACAAGGGTGGCAAAATCAGTAATGCACTACGAAATGAAAGACATACTTTTTTTCCTTGATCCTTTGATTGTTAAGACTCTTTTCTATATCTGAGGTCTTTTCTTGTCTTCAGTTCCCTCAATTTTAAAGTCATGTTTGTAACTACCAAATGAAATTACTATCTGACTCAAAGGACTAAAATATAGGTTGAAATATAAAATTGCCAATATTCAACCATTTTTGACACATCAAAAATGGAATTTCTTGTGGTTCAGCCTGTATTAAAACACTTTATAAGAGGTAAAGTTCCAAATAAAAGTAGTATGTCATTATTATGAAGAGCAGACAGCATAGCTTAGTGAAAATTTGTTCAAAACCTTGGCTTGCATATTGGATACACTCAAGTTCAAAGTCTAGATCTTCTCCTATGTGATGTATGGCCTTGGTCAATTTAGTTAACTGCTGTCACACTCAAGATTTTATGCATCGAACAAATATGATAACAGTGGCTCCTATCCACGTCTCACGAGGTCACTGTCACGATTAAATGGGATAAAACATGAGTGTCCACTTATTATTTAAGTATTCAATAAATGTTATATTTTTAATTACTAATTCTGAGTTGACTTCATCTACTAAGATTACCATGCCTCATTTCTCATCTTTTCAACTTTTGACTGTCTTCTCCTCTCCCCACTCCACTGACTTTGCTGCTCTGTTCTCTTTGGCCTCCTCATCTATGAAGTTATTTATAACTTTTTGTTGAAACTCTCCCCTAACTACTTCCCCACAAAACTGAACAAATGCTGCTTTTGATGTGAGTATGGGATTTGCCTAAACAAGATGGAAAAAAAAAATCACCTGTTTGGGATTCAACAACTGCTCCTTTATTATTACCAATTCTAACAAACACATTGCATATGGTATCTTTTTAACTCCTTACCTATTTATTGTTGAGGACAAAGCTATATATGGACACCAGCTATGTGGTAGACCCTGGGTTCAAAGCAGGTCTGTCTTCATAGAGATTATGTCGCTTTCCTAAAGTCTAAATTTTAAAGACAGTAGTAGACATTTGTTATGTTAAATAGGCTTCCTGCCACTAGCCCAAGTCATTGATTGGCATTGGCTTCTAGGGCACATTGTGTTGAGAAGGATGCGAAGGCCAAATCTGTGCTCCGTGGGAAGGTCATGATCAGTAGTGATGCCTGCCATAGATGCAGCAAGTCGGGGGTGGGTAGAAACAACATTTCTGTTGTGGCTTTGGTCCTTGGTCTGCAGACTTAATTTGTTTGGTTGTAGCAGAGGAAGTGGATCAAGCTGTAGCCCAAGCCTTCTGATACCATCTTTCTTTTTCCTTTCTTTCTTTTTCTTTTTCCTTTTTTTTTAAACTCTCAAATTTTAGTGAAATTTTCCAAATGTTTAAGTAGAAATGTAAACAGTCAACAAAATTCTAAGACCGCCAGAATAATGCCTTTGCCCCATCTGCAGTGTCTTTGGGAAACAGGAGGGATGAGATAGGAAGTTTGCTTTATTAGGTATCGCCAGCTGGTCTGACTTCTTTGTGATTGTCCCAAACTAGCTCATTTTGGCTGATAAAAAAAACGCTTCTCTTTTACAGGTGTAAAAACTAATTTGATTTCAAAATAGCTGTTAGTAAAGCAAGATGAGAGAAAGGAGAATGCTCTTTTGGCAGAAGGCATTTAAATCTATTGCATATGGAGATTTTCAGAGAGCTACACTTTGTTGTTTCTGAAATGGGAATGATGGCGAAGGCATGTCAGCTGAACAAGGTGATGGTTTTAACCACAGAACATGAGGGATTTGGCAGGTGATCCAAGTGACTGACCCTCAAATTTCATGTATGCATATACATATATAAAGTTATTATTGATGTAACCAGTGTAAAAGTAATAAAACTACTTTTTAACTAAGAAAACAAGAAAGAGCAAAATAATGAGTATTGCCCTCATCCTAACTATTTTTTCTGAATTTATATGTTTTTCCACATGTTTTGAATCGTAATGAATGTATAATCTGATGTTATTTATTTTTCACTGAATTTTTTCATTAGGTTTAAGTCATCAATTATTCAAAGTGTATTTTAGTGAACTTGTACTTGATAAAAGAAAACCAATTCATTTGTAACTTCTTTTATGTGATTATAAAATATTAAAATATTGTCTTTTTGGGCTTCCTATTTAAAAGTTCATTTTTCTAGAATGAATGTTGACAAACAGCATGAATTTGCTTTAGCCTTTGGGATATACTTTTGTTTGTGACATATCTTTGGGGAAATAGACCAAAGGAAAATATGAGCAGTAGTTTGTTGTTTTTTAAAAAAACAGCCATAGTATCAGAGAACTGGAGAGTAATTTTGACAGGTCCTATAATCCATTATTGTGCCCGAAGCTTCTAAGAAGGGGGATTCAACAGGTTCTGTTTACCACCTGTTTCAATGTTGGGCAACTCTCCCTTCAGGAAGTTCTTCCATATTTCAACCATGTGCTTCATTTTCTATTTTCAGTCTCACTCTTCTTAACCAAGCATCTATAATGATAATTGCTTTGCTTCTTTAGTTTTCTTTGCTGGAGATGAAACTACCTCATTTCTTTTAAGCCAAGGATACCAAAGCAATATGCTGTCTCACATCAGCTGTGGGGTTTGGTGGTTAATCCCCAGAAGGCCAGGCTCCCTCTCTCCATTCACTGTCCTGGCTCTGTGTGAAGGTGCATGAGGGCCGTTTAATAACATCTTCATCTTCTGTGAGCAAGAGTTGGGAAAGTAGGCATTAGTCATAGGAATGTTCAGAAGCTTTTCTGCAAGGCATTTTGTTTCTAATAATCAGGGTTGATAGGAGGAATACTGAAACACCAGTACAGGCAGACCAGTCCCAATCAGAGTAGACTGAGGCCATCCAGGGCACCAGAGGAAGGTGGAGGAGGCCTCTGTGCTCTGTGCCAAATGTTGGCACTTGAGTTGCTGGATGCTGTGGAGCTCCAGTGAGTGCTGAGGGAGTGAGGGTGGAGGGTTGGAAGGCACCAGACCAGATCAATTTTTATCAACTAAATGTTTTAACAACTGCCATAGAAGCAAAGGGAAGTAAAGGGGCTAGTGAGTGACCGTTAGCCTTCCTTATGCTCTGTGGATACCCACCCCAAGTTTGTGAGGCTGAATAGATATGAGTAGGACTAATCACATAAATCACTTTGCCTGCTCTTTCTATTCCGGCATGTTTTTAAACCACGTAGAACCCATCTTCTTATTGTTTTTGCTTCAACGCCTGAATGAGCACACTGCCCAAGAAAAATCCCACGATTAAGTAAATTCAAAACCAAGTTGCAGACGTTGCAATCAGTTTTGTAAAATGTTATAAACCATTACAAAAAACAAACAAACAAAACAACTCTTGCTGAAGTTATTGGGTGCACAGCAAAAAGCCCAAGAAAGGCAGCAGAGGACCCACCAGTTATTAGAGTCCTTCAATTAAACAAACAGACCCACAAGAAAACTCCTCGAAGAAAATCGTTTGATAGCACATAATGAAAAACAAAACAAACTGAAACTTGTCTTCCACTTTTTTTTTTTAAGCAAAAGTGCTGTTTAAAAAGATGACTGTAGATAGAGTGTGTACCACTTCTCCCAGATTTGCTGTGCAGAAGTGCATAAGTGTGAGTGATGTAGAGGTACTTGTTTATTATAGAGCACATTTCAATGCAGTAATCATAAATATTGCTAAGGTTGTGCTCTGTTGAAATATGACCTACATACTCTTGATTGTTTGTGTTACGTGATTTGTCTGACACCCATTACATTCTGGGTAATAGCAGCCATTTGTTGCTCTGCACAGCAGGCTCTTTTGACAAAAGAAAATAGGCAGCAATAAAAAAGCTATAGTCTGAATTACATTCTGCACCGAGCCGCACTGCTGAGAGTTTGTGCAAGTGTGTTAACAATGCTCTGAACTGCCTCTTGTCAGCCCTCAGCCTGTAATGGCCATATGTCCTCACATAAATCTGTCAAAACCTGCTAAGTTCAAGAGAGAACACGGAATATACCTTGTACTGTCAACACCAAAATGTACACATTCCCCAGAAAATCAACAAGCAGGAAATAATCTGGAGGTTAGGAGAGGCATGTGATACTGTTGATTTAGGTTTGTGGCATGAAATCAAGAGTCTGGGGATTAGAAGGAAGATGAGCAAAGATGGTGGCATCAGGGATGGAGTACCGACCTCCCCCTACCATAGGAGAAAAAGTTCTGGGTAGAAGATGTAAGGTTAGAGAAAGGTCTAGGGCAAGGTTAGCAGCATGGGATTGGTTGAGTGCCCATCCATAGCTCTTAAAAGTTTGACGCTATGTTCACAGCAAAAACATACACTCTTTGCATTTCTGTTTTGTTTTGCTTTGGGTCTCAACTCTCTATGGAGATAGACTTTCAATTAAGGATTTAGTGATGTGAAGTCTTGTCATCCATGAGATGTCTCAGTCTTGCTCTGAGATACTCTCATATGGAAGATGTTTCAATAAATAGTAAAAAGTTTAGGTGTTTATCGAAATTAGTTTCCCCACTCACCTCCTCATCAAACCTCATGAAAAAATCTTTCATTGGATAAGCACGTATTCCTTATTTGTTTCAATAAGTTGTAGCAATAGAAATGTACACCCCTAATATTGGTTGGGTGGTCTCTGAATGTTTCTGTAAATCTTAAGCATATCTGCAAGAAAATATACATACATCAAATTTGAAACAATTGCCTCATTATTAAACTGAACTGTGAAGTCGTTGGAGGCTGAGTCTGTGAAAACCAGCACCTGGAATCCCATCCAGCACATAGTAGGTGCTCGGTGATTATCTGTTAAATGGCCGCAGTGTAAGACCTGTGAGCAGTAAAACGCTTTGTTTTTAAATGAAAGTAAGTCCAATCAGAATGCCGCCACTCCCAAGGGCAACTTGAGAACCAGTGCTTTAAGGGATAATGAGCTTAGGTGCAACTACAGGGGTTTCAAATTTTCAGGACTAAAAGGAATTTCTATCTTTGAAATCCCTAGATACCTAAGCTATTTTTAGACCGAGTGTCTCTTTAATAGTGGCCTAATTTGGTGTTTCTGAAGTTTAGGGTTTCTTTTTATAAATCTGGGATGTCAGTCAAAATATGATACCTGAGAGTACAAAGCATGCGCTTCAGAGACTCTCTAGGGCCGTGGGTCTCCACATGGGGGCTGTGAACCTTCTCATTGTAAATGTTTACTCCGTTTCCCAAGTGACACCTGGGCTGCTGGAATGTGAGTCCCTTACTAAAAGAGAATCTAGAAAAATAAAAATGGAGAAATGAGTAAAATACGGTTGCAACCAATAAGCCCAAGCGGCATCCCTTAAAGAGCTTATCATCCATGTGAAGAGACAAGGTATAATTCACATTCAAAAGGAGATGAGCAGGAATATAAAGCAATATCGGATAGATATCAAGAGGGTGATTCCGACAGTAAATTATTGGCAAAGTAGAAAAATACCCTAGATTGAGGTGATCCTGGAAAGATTTATGAAGTTGAATTTCAGGATGTTGAATGTCATTTCTTCTGATTCAAGGACTACGTCATTTGACACGTTTGACTGGTATTTACTCAGCGAAGAAAGATTATTCATCATTATTTCTTTAAGCATCTTAGGCTCCTATGAGGAATATTTGAGAATGTGCCATTTCTTTACTGGGAATTAATATCTTTAAATTTATTGTAGTGGGCAATGGAAGGTAGTGCGTGCTAGAAATCAGAATATATGACTGGGGCCAGGTGGAAGATCAAGGAAACAAGAAAAAGAGAAAAGATTGATCTTTTCTCAATTCCTAAATTCCATATAGAAATGTCTCTTAGATTGAGTAAAAGACATCTTCATCTACATGAAAGAGAAAATGAAAGGAAGAGTGTGCACACATTTCCTTCAGTTGTGTTAAGTCACTTCCCTTTCGTACCACAAAGACTGGGGCAGGCATATTAAGATGGCTGCTGACAGAGGGGAACTTTTTTGAGACTCAAATATGGCATGAGGAGACAGCAGTGTTCCCTTCTCTTCGTTTGCATTTCCCTGTCTTGCTGAACTTTTCTGGCATGGAATTCCAAAGTCAAGCCACTTAGCATCTTTGCACCCTTTCTTCACTCAGGGAGAATTAGCTAGAAATATTAAAAATTACCAGATGCTGGGCAGTGCCTGTGGCTCAGTGAGTAGGGTGCCGGCCCCATATACCGAGGGTGGCAGTTTGGAACCTGGCCTTGGTCAAACTGCAACTAAAATTAGCCGGGCATTGTGGCGGGTGCCTGTAGTCCCAGCTACTCGGGAGGCTGAGGCAAGAGAATCACCTAAGCCCAAGAGCTGGCGGTTGCTGTGAGTTGTGATGCCACAGCACTCTACCAAGGGTGACAAAGTGAGACTCTGTCTCAAAAAAAATTACCAGATGTTGTATAAAATATTTAATTTTAAGGAAAACACTAATTTTTCCATCTCTGTGTTGTAAGGTAGGAGAGACAGTACCTTTCTGTTAACATCAAAATTTCATGTGACTTTTAGTGACCTACTTGGTTCTTGACATATACACACACACACATATATATATATATATATATATATATTTTTTTTTTTCCTAGCTAGTTAGGATTTTTTTTCCCCCTGAAACTTGCCTTAAGTCTAACCCCAGGCTTGTTAGCAGACTTGAAGTTCTTTTTGCTGAATAGCATCACCCAGTCTCCCAAATAGAAAGTGTATCATAAACTAAAATGTTCCCTTGTAAGCATAAAGTCATTTGAACTCCAGCCTGCCCTTCTTTAAAGTTCAAAGGACTCTGGAGCCATTTTGCAGTGATCCCTTCTCAGCACAAAGGGATGAGTAGGACGTACTTGGCATTGAGAACCACTATGCTTTTTAGATTCCTACCGCAATTTTCGATGGAATGTCTGCCCTTCTGTAAGAAAGCAAGGGAGACAGCAATGGATGGTCATTCCCTTGTCTTCCTTTACTTCTTATTTATTTAATTAGTCACCTGCCAAAGTTGTGATTCATTTCAACCCCTCGGTCTCCACCCTGGCTGCTGCTGTTGTGCTCTACATAGAATGGGCCGCAGAGCTGCAGTATCAGTATTACCGTTCACTCCAGTCTGTATTTTGCACAGAATGTATTAGTTATGCTTACAAGAATGTATTATCCCTCCATTAGCCATGGTTTACTAAGGTAATGAACTGTGGAGACAAAGCTTCCCTGCCGTCGAGTTGGAGAGTTGCTCTGGGTCTCGACATTGGTCTGTTGCATTTTACTGAGCTCTCTTTGAAGTTGTCTGTGTCATTCCCACCCCGGCCCCATATTTGCTGTCATCTCATTTTTTTTTCTCTCAGTTGCTATTCATTTCTTGGCTCCCAGCGTAAGTTTTCTCTATTGGACAGAGAACCCTGAGCCACTTGGATCCTCGGCAATGACCTTTGCAGACAAATGCCCACCGAGGCTGTCCTGTGATTCCAGAGTCTCACTTTGTTAATTTTCCCTAGAGCAACCTATACCATCCCCTTGAAAATGTGTGCTTTAGTAACGTGTGTGCAGCAGCGTGATGCCTTCGTGCTTTTTGGGAGGCAGGATGTGTTAGCCTTGGTATTTGAAATACAAAGGATCGTGATTCTTCTCACTGCTCCCTGGCTTTATAGATCCATCTTTTCTGAATGACAGAGGATTAGGAGACGAGTCCCCTTTTCAGGTCTTGTCATGAATTTAGTTGTCTTCTTCATCACTCAGTTTGAACTCTTGTCTGAAATCTTGAAAAAGCTAGAAAATGTATCTTGGCATTTAAGAACATTATCTCCGTTTCTTTTCTCTCTCTCTCTCTTTTTTTTTTCCCCCCGCCTTAGGCCTAACTCCACCCACAACTCCTCCTCATAAAGCCAACCAAGATAACCCTTTTAGGGCTTCTCCAAAACTGAAGTCCTCTTGCAAGACTGTGGTGCCACCACCATCAAAGAAGCCCCGGTATAGTGAGTCTTCTGGTACCCAAGGCAATAACCCTACCAAGAAGGGGCCCGAGCAGTCGGAGCTGTACGCACAACTCAGCAAGTCCTCCGTGCTCGCCAGTGGACTGGAGGAAAGAAAGACCAAGAGGCCCAGTCTGCGGCTGTTTGGTGACCATGACTATTGCCAGTCAGTCAACTCCAAAGTAGAAATACTTATTAATCTCTCACCAGAGCTCCAAGACTCTAGACAACTAGAATACAAAGATGCCTCCTCTGATTGGCAGAGGCAGATCTGTTCTTCCACAAATTCTGACCAGTGCTACCTGAGAGAGACTTCGGAGGCCAGCAAGCAGGTCTCTCCTTTCAGTACCAGAAAACAGCTACAAGACCAGGAAATCCGAGCCGAGCTGAACAAGCACTTCGGTCATCCCAGTCAAGCTGTTTTTGATGACGAAACAGACAAGACTAGTGAACTGAGGGATAGTGATTTCAGTAACGAACAATTCTCCAAACTACCTATGTTTATAAATTCAGGACTAGCCATGGATGGCCTGTTTGATGACAGTGAAGACGAAAGTGACAAACTGAGCCACCCTTGGGACGGCACGCAGTCCTATTCCTTGTTTGATGTGTCCCCTTCTTGCTCTTCTTTTAACTCTCCATGTAGAGATTCCGTGTCACCGCCCAAATCCTTATTTTCTCAAAGACCCCAAAGGATGCGCTCTCGTTCAAGGTCCTTTTCTCGACACAGGTCGTGTTCCCGGTCACCGTATTCCAGGTCAAGATCAAGATCTCCAGGCAGTAGATCCTCTTCAAGGTAAACCTTGGTAGCAAAACTCTCACCCAATGGCACAAGGTGTCTCCCAGGAAGTAAAAAAAGAAAAAAAAAAGTATTTAAAATCCACAGCCAGTCTAAGCCCTCACCGCAACCCCAGTGCTGTTGGAACTAATAAGAACGTTGTCACACAGGCATCCTTCTCCACATCCCCTGAAATCTGCCAGCTCTGAGCCCAGTGTCTCAAGCCAGGCAGATCAGAGAGAGCAGTTTGTAAGAAACTTGCTCATCTAACTTTTCCCATTACCTGGAGAGCCGCCCTGTGCCAGGATAGTTGAGATCCATGCAAGATAAAGCTGACAGTGCGCCCAATCTGGTGCTTAGTGTTCACATCAATAAGCCACGCTGAGCGAGAACACATCAGTCCCAGACCTCCGAGCTGACTAGATGATCACAAACTGTCACTGGGAAATCTCGCTAGGAGCTGGGAAGCTGCAGAGGATTTCGGTAGCGCTGATTAACTTGGTTCAATTGGCAGTTACAAATGCCCTTTCTGTTTTTCTGCTCTCTCCCAGATCCTGCTACTACCACGAGTCAAGCCACTACAGACACCGCACGCACCGAAATTCTCCCCTGTACGTGAGATCATGTTCAAGATCGCCCTACAGCCGTCGGCCCAGGTAACGGGCTGTGTCATTTTCCTTGGGCTCCTTTTGTCCCCTCCTTTTGATGGCAAGATGTTGTGGAAAACCCTCCCCATCCCTCCCCAAGTTATTATTCATTTTGCTCGTGCAAATTGAGGTGGTTGACTTAATGATGACGTTATGTTCCCCAGGTATGACAGCTACGAGGAATATCAGCACGAGAGGCTCAAGAGGGAAGAATACCGCAGAGAGTACGAGAAGCGGGAGTCGGAGCGGGCCAAGCAGAGGGAGAGGCAGAGGCAGAAGGCAGTTGTAAGCAGCTTGGAGCTGACTTTCATTTTAAAGGAGGCTTTCTCTTTCTTTGTCTTTCTTTTTTTTTTTCTCTGTTTCTTGCTTATTATATGTGTGTGCAAATGGATTAGGAAATAAACTATAGCTAAGTCTTTGTTAGAATTGGCAATTTGGGGCCTTTTGCCTTAAGAACATCAAGAAGTCTTCAATCCCCACTAACCCAGCTTATTGAAAAACAAACCATTAGGTCAGACTACTTCTCATTCAGTTTCGCTTGGCCATCCTGACTGTTTTCAAGTATCATTTTGAAAAAATGGGAGGGGGTTAAGATTAATGTGGAGAGATAGTGGTTTCATCTGGTCACGGAGTGAGTTTTTTTCTTTCTATTTCCCATTCCTTCTTTTTCTTACTGGAAAATGAGAACGTATCCCTGTTGGGTTTTGGTTTTTATCTTTTTGGCAGTTAGGAGAATTAAATTGTCCCTGAGGAGACCGGGTTCACGTTAGACTTAAAGGAGGCAGCATTGGGAGGTTTGCTGAGAAGGTCATCATCTCTTACTTGTGATGGGTCAACCCCTAACTGGCTCGCCGACCCATCCACATTGCCTGTGAACTACCTTTCCATAACTTTTTTTGGATTTCAGCAGCACTTAGGGAAGTGTTCTATTCACTTGATGTATGGCAGTGCTGACAATCCTGTGTAAAGATCCAGGTTATGTTACACGTATTTGCTCTCTGAAGGTCTTTCTCAGTGACTGCTTTTTAGACTTCCCCCCAGATCCTTGCTACTGCTTATTAACTTAGACCTTGAATGGCAAAAAAAAAAAAACAAAACAGGCAGTCTGGTTGTCAACATCCAGTCCAGGCTGACGGCAGACATTACTAATCAATCCCGGAACACTTTCCACAGTCCCAGCAGAGCTTTGGAGGCCATTACCAACAAGCGCCCCAGGGAGCCATGGACGAGCAATTGGACACATCGCCACATTTGCTCCCTCCAGCTGCCTGTCTGTGCTGGTCACTGAGTCAGTTCGGTGATGATCAGCTCTGGACATATCTTGCATATATGCTCATTAAGTTTTAGGGCAATCATTTTTCACTGTAAAGGTTAGATTTATAGGGCGCCTTTAAGAAAACCCAATAACATCCACCAAATTTTGAAAACCCAATATAAAAGAGCTAACTAATGGAACTGGCATCAAGCACTGGCCAACAATTTCCAGCTGGAGGTGAAAGGTTAAATGAAAGGTTTGTTAATCACAGGCACTCAAGGAGAAAGAAGTGAGATGTAATACAATAGTTAGGCTACAGTTCAGGGGGATTTGCTGCCATTTAAGTTAGAATCTACCCAATTCTGAATCAAAGGCCCTTGTGCAAATTACAGCACTTTCCCTCATTTTTCTCAACTTTCAACTGAGTGGTAACATTCAGATTTGTCAGAGTATCCTTAGTTAACACTTACGAAGGCTAATGAAAATTGAAAATTCCATTTTTCTAATAATATTATTGTATTAATTGAATGACCTATTCAATAAGTATAATAACTCACGTTTATATAGTGCCATATAGTTTACAAAGCCTTTTAATATGGCAAGTTACAGTTAATCATTACAGAAGAGAATCACATGGAGAAAGCATGCAGGAAAAGAGTTATTTTGCTATTTGCAAATTCATAGTTCACAAAATCCTTTTTTTCTTCAAAAATAAGACATTAAAGAGAAAGATGAATAGTTTCATCATAAATTTAGTTGTTTCGGAAAAACATGTAACAATATATAACCAAAGCCAGATTAATATTTTTAATCAAAAATGTGTATATAAATGACATGTGTTCTTTTTTAATGCCTTCCAAAGATGATTTAGTGCCAGATACTCAACTAGAATAAAGCAAGCAAGGAAGAAAGGTATCTTTTTGTCTTTTTGCTAGTTTGACCTTTTCCAAATAGATTAAACCATGTCATTAACCTAGACGAGTCAGAAGTGCCCTGAGAATTACCCACCTTAGCTTGGAAGAAGAACCACCCAGCCCCCTTTGCATCAGGAATGTTGACCAGTTCCTTGGTTAATTCTTTGAGTAAGACAATGTCTATGAGCTCCCTTTGAAGGAGGCCTCAGAAAATGTGAATGTCAACTTGGCTTATATTAAGTCATTTTACCTTAATTAGACATTTCTCATAGTTTTGGCTTTGAGATTGTCTTTGTTTTTGAAAAGGAGATTTAAAAAAAAAGAACACCTCAGACACAAAAATTTTTTACAGACAGAGGAACCTATGGGTAGTAAGTGCTTAATAAAGATTTGGCACTTATCATTGAATCAATTCCTATTTGAGTAATTATGTGCTGTTTCTGTTTAACATAAATGAAAACTCAGAGTTCTTTCTGTGACAAATATTTGCCAGGTGCTTGGGAGGCAAAGTGAGGAAAGACATGGTCCTCACATCCAAGAAGCTCCAAATCTACTGGCAGGGAAACGTCTATGAACAGGAAGTATGAGGTGATAAACACTATTACAAAGGGCTCATCCACGAATCTGTGGTAGTACATGAGTGGGAACCCAGTCCTGGGAATGAGGGAGGCCATCCCCAGAGAGAACAAGGTTGATCTAAATCTAAGGAAAGGGAGAACAAAAGTTTTCTAACTTGCAGTAGCCATTAGCGACATGTCTAATTTTGTCTAGCATGAATTAAAATGCATTGTGTGACTGGATTTTGAAGACTTAGTACAAAATTCTCCCATTGACTTTTTATATCAATTACAAATTGACATACATTGGATATATCCTGCCAATTACAATATATTATCAACCTTGAATTTTCAGTTTCTTTTTACCTTCTTAAATGTGGCTCTTAGAAAAGTTAAACTTATATACACTGCATCCCATTTTTATTGGACATTGCTGTTCTAAACAGAGCCCATTGTAAGTCTCTGCAAAAGAGTAGAGGATATTGAGAAACAACTTGTCATTTACCTAGAAAGTTGGGTCACAAGAGAGGCAAGATCCTGAAGGGTTCTATAACTCATGCTAAAGATTTCGAAATCTCTTTTAAGAGCATGGTGGAACTATTTAATGAGTTTACCTGCAGGAAGTTTTTCTTATGTCCATTTACAAATGGTTGGCTTTCTTGTTCCATAATGCATCTGTATGTTTTTATGGACTTGGGTGCAGGGACACAGGCAAAGATTTGGACTCATTTGACTAAATTTGCTTGAAAAATTTTGAAACAGCTCAGGGAGCCAGGACAGTCTGCCTAAGTTTGTCAGCTGGTGATTTCCTTCCCTCTTTTGAGACACACGGAAAGCCACGAATAAGAAGCAAGTTACATTTGGGATGCCTCAGATGCAGTGCTGAGCTGTGCGTTAAAAGGAGCAGTCACGTCCTTAGAGAACCAGCAAAACAGAAGCTCTGAAAGGAAATGCAAAACAAACTTAAACATTTTAATAATTGATGTTTTATATTTTTAAATTAGTCTTTTCTACTTTTGTCTGTATTGCATTTATTTTGAGTTCCATAAGAAGGAGGTAGTTTGGGGGTCTGTAAACGTTACATTGCTTATACCTCTACAAATCTTGATCCAGCCCAATTTGAGTGCTTTAAATCAGAGAGCAAAGAGAACACGAATAATTAATAATTGCTAACACAGAATCCTATATTGTGGTTGAATATTGCCAGTGTACTCGTTCTCACTTTCCTCCAATTCCCATCTAAACTCTTTCTCAAAACCCAATTCACTGTCTCCCTTTCTCAGTCTTATAAGCTTGAAATGATTCAGGTTATACTGGGACTCTCCAAGCCAGAATTTACTATTTAATGTCTAAACTGTCATAGCTCTAATTTCTTGTGGAGTTCTAAGTCCAACTCCATTTGCAATCTGTACAGTTTTCTGGCAGAAAACATGATAATGGGATGTTAATTTAAAGGGCAAATCTAGACATTATGATATGGCTCAGTTTTGAAAACCAAAACCAGATGTGCTTAGGCAATGACTATGATATTCTATTTCTCTCTTGATCAAAAGGCAGCTTAGGAGCCAGGAATAGTGTATTATCTATCACTGATTAATTATAAATTTCTTTAAAATGACATACACACACAAAAAAAACCAGTTGTGCAACTTCTCAGAGTTACTCTTTCCCTAGAAAATAAAATTGTTTTCTATTCAAGCATTTCTAAAGAGATATTTTATGTGGCTGAATGTATAAGTTCAGTATTTAGATATATTCAGTATAGTGGCAAGAAGAGTAAGTTCTAGAAATCTAACAATGTGGTATTGTACACTTTAAATTATGTTGAAAGGACAGATCTCATGTTAAGTGTCCTACACACACACACACACACACACACACGTACAGAAAAAGAAATAGTAAAGAACACAAGAAAATTTTTGGACATGGTGAATACAGTAAGTATCTTGATCACCTTGCTTGTGGTGATGGTACCCTGGGTGTATGCATAGGTTCAACTGTACCAAAATGTGGACAGATTAAACATGAACAATTTTTTTTACGTCAATTATATTTCAATAAAACAGTAGTTCTGCATGCTTAGTCTATAGTTCTTATGTTCTCCGCCTTGTCGGTCTGTTTACTTGCATTTTAGCTTTGATTTACATCTTGGCCTGGGTTTATCCATAGCCTTAGTTGTTGAGCAGGAAGGTTCCTGGGTGGTACTTGGGTGGGGGTAACTTTGGAGAGTTGAATGCTGCAGTTATATTTCTCCCCAAAGAACACACTCAAGTGGTAGGCACTTATGGAATTCCTATTGAATTAGATAAGGATAATCAATAGTAAGATCAAGAAAGAAAAAAACATTTTCCTAGAATTTTGATGTTTCTTTCTGACCATCCATACATTTCCATGGCCTTCTGTTCTGCTCTCCTTTCCTGGTAGGAAGAGAACCTAGGTACACCATTCACCCTTCCCTGATGTTTTTATAACCTTGGGCCTTTTGAGGAAGTCGTGTTATAGCTAATCTGGAAATGAACACTGGATCTTCCATTGATAAAATTCATATATGGTTTCTATAGCAATTGCAGAAACATTCTTAGAGATGTGGAAAGAACCAAAGTGTAAATTATATCACGCTCTTCTTTGTTACCTCATATTATAAGACATTTTAGAAAGAGAACCCACAAGCAAATCACGAAACATAGTACTTGGTATAGATTAGAGATCAATAGATGTTAATATCCCTACTATTTTCCATCTTTTCTCAGTCAGCCCCCTTTTACCAGGAGTAGCTAATTATTTGGTGAGAAACAACCGTTGTATGCTTTCCCTAGATAACTGCAAAGCTCTGTACTCAGGTTGATACAGATTTTGGTAATGCAGAGTCAGTTAATTCACTCAGTTTTTTTTTTTTTTTTTAAATTTATCCCTTGTGTTTTGGTATAATGAGGATTTACTGTAGTTGTTAATGCAACATACATCTTCAATTTTATTATCCACCCCATCAGCAAACTAGCTTTTGTGAAAACTGAAGTTAAAAAGTTATTTGATAAATGTGCCATCCTCCTCAATAGTGAAAACGGGTCTGAAAATCATTTTTCAGGGAGCTGTTTCCACAGGTTTAGAGTTCCTCCAAGCCTTTAAGAAGTTGGAAATGTTATTAAGCATTTTGATTTCTTTTCCTTTCATCTCCTGTTTAGAAATTAATGTCTTGAAAAATTGGCTGCAAATGTTAAGGTTTCTTAAAGATAGGAAATCTAATCATCTGTCTAACACAACTGCAACATGTTTAAAAGAATCGGTTCTTTGCTAGTCATTTTGGCCAATCTTGGAAAGATTTTTGTATTTGCTCTCTCTGTGTTCAGATGGCTTTTATTTTCCTTTCTAACACTAGGAAAATCAAGCACTTTAATAATTTTCTCAAATGAGAATTCCAACACGTGTTCAATTTCCGATCTTTGTAACATAGCAAGGCCTGGTTCCATTCCTGTGTTTCATAAAAGGAGATGGCAAATAAGTAATTTAAATGATTGTGGAGCAGACCTTTGGTTTTCTGTTTCTCTCCTTTAGGTTATATCTTCTTTTTACTGCAGAGAGTGTCAGTATCCAATAGAAAAGGTCCTCTGGTTTATCTTTTATGTGGGATCATTGTTGCATACAACTTTGTATAAAGCTGCAATTCAGAGACTGTCCCAATATGTCTGCATATGGGTGTGCATATGGTTGATTTTAGCTTTAACTTCACATTTCCTTGAATACATAGGCTATGTGTATTCCCATGATGGTAGTCAAGCAATTTCTTTGCGATGGCTCAATTTCTTTCCTCTCTTCTGCATTTTCCCTCCCTTCCCTCTATACAGTAGTAACTTTCTTAAAAGCCTCATTAAAAAAAAAAAAAAAAGTCCATAACACCCATGCAAACAGGCGCCAGGAAGTTGAAGTTTAGATAACAGTCCCATCACAGTTAGCTGTTTGGCTAGAGCTGGATGTGTAAATAGAAAGGAACGCGGTGTTATGATTCCCTTGCTAAATCGCACAGCGCTGTTCAGTGTGAGCTTCCTGTCCGTTTCTACTTATCGACTGCCAGGATGTGCTGGGTGACCCGGAACAACACAGTTTCAGCAGCTGAGACATACAATCTACATGAATGCGAATGGAGCAGTCTGTCCTGTTTGCAGAACTTCCTCCCATCAGTTACCGAGGCTTAATAGGAGCTGTGTCAGAGGAGCTGTGTTTCACCAACTTTTGCAGCAGAGTCCCACCTCTGATCTTCATAGGAGATTTTTATGAACAAGAGTCCTGCAAACACAGAGCTGACTCTACACTTCTTATACTTAACAACTTTGAAAGGAAATCACGGACATCTTTGTTAATTCACTCAGCTGAGCTGCCAGAGCAAGGACTTTCCTATGACCGAGCACCCAGATTTCAGAGTCTCAGAAAGTAAGAACCACCTTAGGCACCTTTGATGTAAAGAAAGGCACAGGGTAAATATGAATAATGATTAACTGATGGGCCATTGATTGATTTAACAACAAGTATTCGTTGAGACTCTGTTATATTTCAGTTACCCTAAGTAGTGACGAGGACAGATTCATGAATCTTTCCTTATAGTGGAGAGGCAGACATTGAACAATGGATAAACTATTAATTATTTAATTGTAATTAAACATAGACCTACAAAGGAGAAATAGAGTTTTCTATAACAGCGACTAACAGGCTGTCTGATCTCAAATCTCAGAAAGAAAATGATTATTGAGTTTTATGTAATTCTAGATTGTATGTGTGAGCTGTACATGTGAGATTTGGGAGGGATGTACTGTGGACAGTATGTTCCAGGTAGCAGGAGGAACAGCGCAAATGCCTTGGGAAGAAAGGAGCACAGTGTATACAGGGGTCTGATGGAAGCTCAGGGTGGCTGGAAAATAGAGCCAAGGAAAGAATGGAAGTGGGAGATAAAGCCCTTGATGAAAACAGGTCTGGACCTTGCAGGGCCCTGTGGATCTTTTCAGTGACTTTAGCTTTTTGTTAAAAGTCATAAGAAGCCATTGAAATGTTTCCCCTGGTAATTGACATGATTAGATTCCCATTTTCTTAGCAAAAATTGTTGTGACATCAGCAGAAAAGAGATTGGAGGAGGATGACATATACCCAGGGACCAAGTTAAGAGGCTGTTATACTAGTCCAGAAAGAGCTGGGAGCTTGGTCTAAAAATGATGGAATAAAGAAGATATACCAGAGAGAGATTTGGAGGTACAAATCAGCAGGATTTAATGAGGACTTGGGTATGTGAAGAGGACCTCAATGGAGGCTGGTCTTTTTCCAATGTTGTTGTATCAGTGAAGTGAACACTTTATAGCACTCAGGTTTTTGTCCTAAATGACGTGGTTAGATAGTGTTCACTTGACTGATACAAGAACTGGTAAAAGGCCCAGCTGGGGAAAGAGCAAAATGTGGGGTAAGGCTGGCATAGCTTTAGGTACCTAAAGCATAGCCAAACCGAAGTGTCCAGTAGATAGTTGCTTTGGGGGGTCTGAAACTTAGAGGAACTTTCTTCCCTGATAAAAATAGAGATAGGCATGTCACAAATGGTAAAAGACCAGGCCTAGGTGGTCAGGTCCCCTCAGAAAATATAGAGTCTGTGAACTTTATTGAATGCTTACTCTTCCCTAGATCCTTTGCTGCATATTGGGCATACGATAACATCTTAAGAAAGACGTTCAGTAAATAACACAGGGCATCATTCTGCCTTCAGCCTGAGTTACTTTTTATACCATCTCAATCTGAGGACTCTCAGTACACCGGAGAAAATTCTTGGGCAAGCTAAATCTATTCCTTACTCCCCTATTTCGTAGTCTTTGTTTCAATATAACGTAAATCTCTCCAACCTTAAGTTCACTTCATTTTTGCTTGGTAGACATTCATACCAGCTGGTCAATACACTCTTTACATCAACGCCTTTTGTTCTTCAAAAATCTTTTCTCAATTTTGAGAGATATCATCACCTTTGGCCTTTTCTTTCTGGGACAGAGATACTGTGTTGCTTGTAACGTTTATAAAGCATTCCTGTTTGTAAAAAAGGAATTTATTATTGGGGTATAATATTCTTCCCATCTTTTGTAAGTTACAAATTACTAATGACTTTCAGATTTAGATACTATAGACTTACACTTGTGAAAATCAGGCCACACCCTTCTAGTCTGTTCTTAAAATAAGACTGGCTTTATTGGCAAAGAGAAATTTATAGCCTCTTTTATTTAGCTTTTATTCTTTTGAGACTCATGGCTTAAAATGACCTACATTTTAAGACTGTATTCTTAAATTATTGTCTTTGACCACCTGAATCAGAATCACTGGGGTGTGCTTATTAAAAAATGAAAGTTGTTGAACCTTATCTTCCAATTTTATTTTAGTACAGTTTGGATAAATGCTAATACTTTGCATTTTTAACCACCACCTCCAGTAGTTTTTATTTATACTGGAGTTTAAGAACTGCTCTTTGGAGTATGTCAGAATTTGTACATCTCATTATTAGAATTCTGAGCTAGTAAGAAATTAAATAGTTTTGCAAGCCAGGTCAGTTTCATACTGATTTTGAAGATTAATAATCCGGCAGTGCCTGTGGCTCAGTGGGTAGGGTGCTGGCTCCGTATACCGAGGGTGGCGGGTTCAAACCCGGCCCCGGCCAGACTGCCACAAAAAATAAGCTGGGCATTGAGGTGGGCGCCTGTAGTCCCAGCTACTCTGGAGGCTGAAGCAAGAGAATCACCTAAGCCTAGGAGTTGGAGGTTGCTGTGAGCTGTGATGCCATGGCAGTCTACCAAAAGTGAGAGATTCTATCTGTTAAAAAAAATTAATAATCAGGTCATGAGTGATCAAATACATAATAGATTTTTTTTTGGTAACACAGAAGAGCTTGTCTGAGAGAAGAATAGAGTTGGATGGGAAAAATTCAGAAAGAGTAGAGGGACAGAAACATATGGAAAGTATCGCTAGGGTCAAGGGCTGTCTTTCCTTGGGCTGTGGTCTGTGTTTGCCCTAAGTGGCATCCTCTGTGAGTCCTCCTTATGCATGATCGCGCATTCATGAATATTTCTAGAGATTCCACTTCTTTCTCATCTCCAGAACTAGCGAGAGTCTCTTGTTCCTCCCCTACTCACAGGAAGAACGCCGAGTGATTTATGTTGGTAAAATCAGACCTGACACGACACGGACAGAACTGAGGGACCGTTTTGAAGTTTTTGGTGAAATTGAGGAGTGCACAGTAAATCCACGGGATGATGGGTGAGAATCTTCAAGATTATTTCTTGTTTAGAAGCTGACGTATGTAAAAAATTATGGCTCTAAGATTACTGGGATGGGAGTAGCCAGTGTAAGTGCTTTGACAGATGACATGTTGAGTTCAGAACCTTATTTATTTTCTTTCATCCCTATTTATTAATCTTTCTAGTTGAGATTTCCTGTCCTAGAAATAAGTATTTAGCTGCTTGACAGGACAATCACACTGATAAATGGATGTGGTGGCTCAGACAGTGGCACCAGCAAAGTCTCCCAAAGTAGGAAGGGTTACAGTCCCGTATGCTAATGCATCTTAACAAGCTTTGAACTTCTTTGTCCCTTGCAGAGACAGCTATGGTTTCATTACCTACCGTTATACCTGTGATGCTTTTGCTGCTCTTGAAAATGGATACACTTTGCGCAGGTCGAACGAAACTGATTTCGAGCTGTACTTTTGTGGACGCAAGCAATTTTTCAAGTCTAACTATGCAGACCTAGGTATGGATTTTATTGTATGTGGAATGAGGAATCCATAATGTAGAGCTCAAAAGGGGAGCAAACAGAATCCGTGGGCACCGTGGGTTGGGCTACCAGTTTATTTTACTAGAGGGACTATTTGAATACAGATATTTTTCTTTCCTAATACATGAGACAGTTACAGAAGAAATGGGCTTAGGTTTTGGCAACAAAAAGCATAAGTTCATTCTTTGTGCTGTCTGCCAAGGTGCTGAAATTCTGAAAATTCTGCGTGGGTTTTGTGTGTGTGCATGAGTGCTGTATTTGGTGTGTGCGCGTATTGTGGGAGTGTGTGTGGGAACTGTGTGTGTATATGTGTGTTTCTGATTTGTGTGTGTGGTATTTGCGTGCTATCCTGTTTGGTGCAGGCAGATATTGTGTCTACGTGTGTCTGTGGCAGTGTGTTGGGTGTGTGTGGGTATCGTATAGCTCTGTGTGTTTCTGACTTGTGTGTGTGCTGCATGGATGTGGCACTGTATTTTATGTATGCATGTGTTATATGTGTGTGGATATTGCATGGGTCTACCTGTGTTTGTGACTGGTGTGTACTGCGTGTGTGTTTTGTGTGAATACCATGTGGATCTGTGTTTGTATGTGAGTGGCATTATATTCTGTATGCACATGTGTTGGGTACGGATACGGTGTGTCTACTTGTATTTGTGATTTTCGTGTGTATCATGTGTGGCATGGTTTGTGTATGTATACTGTGTGTCAACATGTGTTTTGTATGTGTACTATATTTTCTGTGTGCAAGCACTGTGTTCACGTGCATGGATATTATGGCTTGTCTATATGTATTTATGGTGTGTGTTTATAACCTGCTGTCTATATGTGTTTATAGTGTGTGTTTATAACTTGCTCTTGCATTCTCTGCCCTTCCTGAATTCTTTCCTACAAGCCTTAGCATCACTATCATTGTTTTATGAAATAATGTATGCAAACGTCTAGGAATTTTTTTCCTTATTATTTTAGAAACTCGTAGACATATTATCATTTTCTATGAATTACAAACTCAAGAAGAGAAAATAAAATTCCACGTGCTTCACAACACTGTACTTTCTTTAAAACAAAAGGAAAAAAAAAAACCCTGTTAGTTGTTGAGCATTCCCATGTGCTGGGCGTTGTGCTCAGAGCTTTGTAAACTTTTTCCCATTTAGTTACGGAACTATCCTAGGAGGGGGACGTGATTATTATCACCCCCCAGTTCAGAGACAAGGAAACTGAAGCATACAAAAGTATTGGATTTTTCTGTTATAAAAGCTGTACTGACTCAAGGGGTAAAATTTAGAAAATATAGAAAAAAAAAAACCAAGAAAATTAAAAGCACCTGTTAGCCCATCACCCAGGAAGACCACTATTATCAACCAAATAATTTGCCTTCCAATATTTTGTTGCAGAATGTCTACTTTTTTATAGTTTAGGTTATATGCTGAGGATACCAAAAAATGGATCTTAAGAGCTCTTATTGGAAGTAAATCTATCATTCCCATAATGTTTATGAATTCTAGTTAAAATGGATGTGCACGGTAGGTCTACATACACTTGACCAGTAATAACACCTTAAATTCAACTTCAAAAAACAATACATAGGTAACACCTCTTAAAATGCATATACATTTTTCTTGGTGCCCTCTGTGTAAGTATGTGTGTGTGTGCATAGAACTTTCAAATTCTACTTTTCTCAATTAATATATAAATTTACGCCCTGCTGTGATTCACAGGATTATTAAAAATAATTTATCAACATATTTTAATAGCTTCACAGTATTATGTAGGGTGAATAGTGCCATGATATTTAGTTATTCCATTATAGCCAAACATTTAGTTAATTTTTAATTTTTTGAAGTTATAAATAATTCTACAATGAGCATCTTAATTTGCTTTCCAATTTTAATTTTGTTCTTTTACATGTCATTCTCTGTTGAATATGTATATTGTAAGCCTCCAAATTATGGGAGGAAGGAAGGAAGGGCAGAAAGTGGCAAATGTCTTGTGCATAAGACATAATTATTTTAAGTTCATTTATAATAATAATCATGACGTTAAAATACACATCTATTTCTAAACCCTATTAGATGTCTATTTGTACTTGTACTTGCTTGGTTTAATGAAGAAATGAATTCCAAACACAGGAATTTTTTCTTCCTTCCAATGAAGTGGTGTCTTCCTAGGGTAATTGTTACAGGTGGTAAGCATTGTTCAGAAGGAATATGCTATAATTCACTCCATGCGCTAAACATATAGTGAGAGGCAGGGGAGAGGCAGCTGACTTGTAGAAACAGAGGCGTAGGGATGAAAATATAAAACGTGGCAAGTCATTTGTTCAAATGTTAGCTGGTAAAAACAGTTAAGACAGATTGAAGTCTTGAGTTGATTTGACTTATTTTCTTCAGTGATGAAGCTCGGGGTGTTTCTTGTCTCTCAAAACATCTAGAGTTTAAAATAAGCACCTACAGGGGCCTTCAGATCACGATTCATCACTGGTACAAGGAGGATCGGATGGTGTTTCCAAATTGAACTGGAGCCTCCCTGAAATGTATCTAAGAAGAATGCTTCCCCTCTTGTTATGCGCCTGCCTAGCCAGCAGCAGTAGAAACTTTGCCATTGCTAAGCTCACTGCATTTTTTGAAAAGCACGTTTGATGTTCATTGGAGCAGCCTGGGTTTTTACAATTCCTTCAAGTATTACATTGGCATAGGAAGTAGTTTTGTTTTGTTTTGTTTTCTGAGCATAGTCATGGTATACTCACCATGCCCAGGCTTTGAATCCTGTAGAGCTGAGTTTGAAACCTAGCTTACCATTGACCTTGGGCAAACAATTCACCTCTTTCAGGCTTGAGTTCTTCATTTGTGAACTACCTTATAATATTTATTTGGAGATTGAATGTTTGTGAAGCTTTTGCCAAATTGTCTGGCATCCCATAGGTACTCATTAAATAGTACCTACGATTATAATTTAAAATGCTAATGAAAAAAGTTACCATTTTTAAAGTTATCTTAAAAACAGATGAATCAACTATTCAGGTGATGGGCATACTTAAAAGATCCCCAGCTTAAACATTATGAAAGCTATGCACATAACAGAAACATTTGTACCCCCCTTAATATTTTGAATAAAATATTTTGAAAATTTTATGAAATATGCGAATATATTGAAGATTTTAAAATAATAGAAGAATCAATAGCAGGGACCAGCTTTGGAAACCAGCCAAATTCTCACGTGTCTTGTCTTTGTTCCCTGAAGAGTTCAAGTTCAATGCTTTAGGGAAGGCATGGGTACTGAATCTGTAGAGCATAGGAGTACACTGGGCCCTTAGAGGGACTATGAGTTTATATGTACATCATATCATTTTAACCAACTTTGTTTTCTGTTTCTATTAGTTCCCCCAAGTGAAGTTAGCTCACATATACTATTTTTCTACTACTGAAACTGGCGTATTGTCCCTACAATATTATTAGAGTAAAACAAAATGATTCTAGCTACCATTTACGGGCAAGTTGTATAAGTTAGACTAAGATTTTAAGATGACTTGATCAAGGTCAATGGTAAAGTCCTAGTTGCTGTGAATCTGAATCCTGTGTCTATTTGCTGTCTTGTAAACAAATGGATCTTTATAAAAGACCTCAGTGACAAAATCATATAGGAGAAAGACAGAAATTAGGGTAGGATTATAGAGTCAGACCAGAAGAATGGGTATTTTGAATGGAATAATTTTGATCAGCAATTAGTTACGGCATAGAACATAAACATATAACAAATGAAATAAATGACACAGTCTTGCTGACTTTTTAATTAACTCAAAAAATGTATTACATTATCAACATCTTGAATATATACTTAATTGACATATACCCTTGTCATTCATTGATAAATCCCCATATCCCAATATAAATACTTTTAACCATGGTTATAATAATATTCTGGTGTTTGAGATTAATACATTCATTCAACATATACTAATTTGAGGACCTACTTTGTTCCAACAGTTTTCTATGTGCTAGGAACACACATCTGATGGGATTTGTTTCTGTTAATGCAAAATTGTTTATGGCAATTCGATTTTAAAACTAGAGTGACTTTTGTGATCATTCTATAAAAACTTTATTATATCTTACTGTATTTTAGTATCCTTTAGTGAAAGAATAGAGTGGATGTCATTGTCTCAGAGAGTCCATGAAACCACATTCTCTCTAATGCAAGAAGAAAGACTTTTTGGTTGGCCACTCCGTTGCCTGTACAAATGAGTATGTGTGGGAACTGTATATTTCATGGTGAAGAAATTCTTGAAAACTCGTCTTCACACTACTTTTAACATTTGGTAGTTATAATACAGAAACTAAAATACTGAAACTGAAATACTGAAATTCTGGGCTTCACTTAGAACAACACAAAGTTAGGAAATATAAAGTATTCTTAAAATTTTCTCCCAGTAAGAATATACCTCTACCCAGGTATGTAGGTATATTCTTGACAGTTACATGCTGAATTTTGTCATACAGAGTCTGTCACTGGGAGAATATTGATCTTCAATGGAGGTGGAATTCTGATTTCACACTAATCTCTAGCAATGAGCTATACCTTTTTTTGTCTCTAAAAAAAAAGATTTTTTTTTTTTTTAGCAATAGCTGCTCATGAGGCTGTAATAATACAAGAAAACCATTCATTAGGCTGTGATGAGAAGGGTTGAAGCCAGTGTAATTTAAGAATTGACCATTTAAGATGTTATTGAGGAAAGATGGGCCACTTGGTCCCTGTTTTTTATGTCTTCATAAGACTGTAATTGTTCTTATTTTTCTTACCTAGACAAACTTGCTGGAAAAAATTCAGTAAAGACAAGGAATGCTAAGAATGAACAAAACTAACAATAATAAGTAAAAGAATTTCATTGTCTGTAAATTTAAGAATGTGAAAGTAGATTGAAGCTTGAGGAAGAGAGAAGACAGGCTAGAGAGCTTGGGGCATTGCAGTCCCTTCAGCAAAACGACCTGTCAGGTCAACGACTGTGACTCCACATTATCTGGAATTACACTCTTTTGTCACTTTGAGCATTTCTACATTGTAACTTACTCTGGGAAAAACATGGGAAATGCTTATTTTTTCCGTGGAATTGATAATGTTTTTCAGAATCATTGTATTTTCCCTTTTATTTTTAAGCGACAGAGACTCAGTTTGTTGCCCTCGGTAGAGTCCTGTGGCATCACAGCTCACAGCAACCTCCAGCTCCCAGGTTTAGGTGATTCTCTTGCCTCAGCCTCCCGAGTAGCTGGAACTACAGGTGCCTGCCACAATAGCTGGCTATTTTTTTTTGTTGCAGTTTGGTTGGGGCCAGGTTCAAACTGGGTTCAAACCCTCTACCTTTGGTATATGAGGCCAACGCCCTACTCACTGAGCCACAAGTGCCACCCCTAAATAAATATTTTTAATAGATCATTGCTTAGAGGCTTTTTCTGACATTTGCAAGCCTCTTTTCATCAAGACCAACAGAACTATCTGACTTTTGCTTGGGTATCAAAGGAGAAACATCAAAAATATTTAACAGAATATCACTTTCCATTCAATATTACTAAGATGTATGTATTGTCTTAAGGGGCATTTGAAGTAACAGGTGAAATCTGGCACAAAAGCTGACGTGCACTAGTTTAAAGATCCTGGAAAGAACATGGATTTATTTATGCCTACATGTTTTTCCTCTTTGAATTTATTCTCTTGGGATGTGAAGCATTTCCCTTGACCTTCTAATTTGGGGAGAGTTTGCACCACTATTGCTGAGTTTGCCCAGAGCTGCTGACACATAACTGGATCATATGTCCCTCCTGCCTCAAAGGGAATCATCAGATCTGGGATTTGGAAAAGTTCTGATGATTCTCTCCTGTGCAACTGGCTTTTAAGCTCAGTGCAATTAATCTCACTGAATAGGAAAATTAGTTCCAGCTTCTACTCTTACCTGTGTAGAGTTATTGAGGGATCGGGGCAAGTGATCTGATATTCCAGGGTGAAGGGGGGGGGAGAGGGAGATGGGTATATCTATAAAACCGATATTAAAATCTGGTCTGCCTAAATATTCCCAGGAGTATTTAAATGTAAAAGGAGTCAATAGGTGAGTGTCTTTGAAATCTCACTTCTCCCCGTCCTCTGCCTATACATCTGTATATATCAAATAAAATCTGGGAATTTTTTTCAAAAGTATATCGATTGGATAAGTTGTTGCGAGTCAGATAACCTTGAAATGGAATGACTTGAGTTCATGGTCACCAGCAACATGTGCATCTAAATGGGCTTGGGTTTCTTTCAGATTCAAACTCAGATGACTTTGACCCTGCTTCCACCAAGAGCAAGTATGACTCTCTGGATTTTGATAGTTTACTGAAAGAAGCTCAGAGAAGCTTGCGCAGGTAACATGTTCCTTGGCTGAGGATGACAGAGGGTTGGTGAATACCTCACGGGACGGCGCGTCCTTCCCTAACAGACTATTGCAAGTCAGACTTAGGAATTTCTCCTACTTTACACTCTCTGTACAAAAGCAAAGCAAAACAACAATACAGCAACAACAACAACAACAACAACAACAATGGTTTACATGAACACAGCTGCTGAAGAAGCGAGAGACAGAGTGATATCCAGTAAGCACATGTTTATTCACGGCGTCGGCTTTGCTTTCCCTGGAGTCGCTTGGCGATGGAGTGTGTGTGTGTTTGTGTGTGCGCGCGCGCGTATGTGTGCAAGCCTGGTTTAGGGGAAGTATGTGTGTGCACGTGGGGACTGGGAGCACCTGACCAGAGTGTGCAAGGGCAAACCCCTTCAAATGGCAGCAGTTCCTTGAAGACACACTTAAAACCTAGAACTTCAAAATGTTCATATTCTATTCAAAAGGAAAAAATAATACATCTATAAATTAAAAAGGAAAGAAAACTCACCAACCAACTAACCACAAACCGCCCTAAAGTGACAGCTGCTGATGTCAGAGCGTCAGCCTCCGTACTTTCTTTTGTTAAGAAAGTGCAAAATCAACTTGAAGCTCTCTCGTAACATAATGATTATATGACAATCCCGAAGAAACCACAGGTTCCATAGAACTAATATCCTCTCTCTCTCTCTCTTTCTCCCCCCTTTTTTTCTTTTTTCTTTCCCCTCGTGCCATGGAATCTGGGTGGGAGAGGATACTGCGGGCAGCAGAATGCTAAACTTTCCTAACATTTTGAAGTGTCTGTAGTTCGTCCTTTCTCTTGACACCCATGTAAATGTCCAAAATGTTGATCTTCCACTGCAAATTTCAAAAGCCTTGTCAATGGTCAAGCGTGCAGCTTGTTCAACGGTTCTTTCTGAAGAGCGGACACGGTGTTACATTACTAATGAGAGTTGGGTAGAACTCTCTGGGATATGTTCATATAGTGTAATTGCTACATTCTCTGATGTAGTTAAGTATTTACAGATGTTAAATGGAGTATTTTTATTTTATGTACATACTATACAACAATGTTCTTTTTTTGTTACAGCTATGCACTGTAAATGCAGCCTTCTTTTCAAAACTGCTAAATTTTTCTTAATCAAGAATATTCAAATGTAATTATGAGGTGAAACAATTATTGTACACTAACATATCTAGAAGCTGAACTTACCGCTTATATATATTTGATTGTAAAAAAAAAAAAAAAAAAGACAGTGTGTGTGTCCGTTGAGTGCAACGACAAAATGATGCTTTACGCATTTCCATCTCTTTCGGTAAGCTTTGATCTAAGCATCTTGTCAAGAAATATCCTAGTCCCTAAAGGTATTAACCACTTCTGCGATATTTTTCCACATTTTCTTGTTGCTTGTTTTTCTTTGAAGTTTTATACACTGGATTTGTTAGGGGAATGAAATTTTCTCATCTAAACTTTTTCTAGAAGATATCATGATTTTATGTAAAGTCTCAATGGGTAACCATTAAGAAATGTTTTTATTTTCTCTATCAACAGTAGTTTTGAAACTAGAGGTCAAAAATCTTTTTAAAATGCTGTTCTGTTTTAATTTTTTGTGATTTTAATTTGATACAAAATGCTGAGGTAATAATTACAGTATGATTTTTACAATACTTAATGTGTGTCTGAAGACTATCTTTGAAGCCAGTATCTCTTTCCCTTGGTAGAGTATGATGGTGGTATTTATCTGTATTTTTTACAGTTATGCATCCTGTATAGATACTGATATTTCATTCCTTTGTTTACTAAAGAGACATATTTATCAGTTGCAGATAGCCTATTTATTATAAATTATGAGATGATGAAAATAATAAAGCCAGTGGAAATTTTCTACCTTGGATGCATGACAATTGTCAGGTTGGAGTGTAAGTGCTTCATTGGGAAAATTCAGCTTTTGCAGAAGCAGTGTTCCTACTTGCACTAGCATGGCCTCTGAGGTGACCATGACATTGTTCTTGATGACATTGCTTCTGCTAAATTCAATAAAATCTTCAGAAAAAAACCCCCTCCATTTTGAGCATCAGGATTTCATCCGAGTGTGGAGTCCCGAGAATGGAAATCAGTAAAATGTGGAGCGTGGATTCAAGTTTCTAAATTGAGAGTTGATTACTGTTTGGCTGACAGGACATTTTTTTGGACACGATATACCTACTATTTAATTGTTCTTTTCCTTTCTCTCACCCAACACAATCTTATAAGATGGATTTCACCCCGAGGCCAGTGCAGCTCATTTTGATAGCTGCATTCATTTATCACCAGCATATTGTGTTCTGACTGAATCCACTGTCTGTTCTGTCGGATGCTTGCTTGATTTTTTGGCTTCTTATTTCTAAGTAGATAGAAAGCAATAAAAATAACTATGAAATAAAAGAACTTGTTCACAGGTTCTGCGTTACAATAGTCACACATCTTTAATCCGCCTAATTCTTGTTGTTCTGTAGGTTAAATGCAGGTATTTTCACTCTGTGTGAGCGCCAAACTAAAGTTTACAGTCTTTCTTTCTGAATTTTGAGTATCCTCTGTTGTAGAATAATAATAAAAAGACTATTAAGAGCAATAAATTATTTTTAAGAAATCGATATTTAGTAAATCCTATTATGTGTTCAAGGACCAGAAGCGTTCTCTATTTTGCCTTTAAATTTTTGTGATCCAATTTTAAATACATTCTCCTTTTTTGCCCTGGATTGTTGACATGAGTGGAATACTTGGTTTCTTTTTTTACTTTTCAAAAGACGTTACCACAGATACCATGTTGAGGATTAATTTGTGCCCCCTCTGGCCTGACAAATACTGTTACCATGAAGATAGTTTTTCGTCAATGGACTTCAAATCACATCCAAATTAGTGGAGCTTTTGTATCTTATGCAGACACTGTGGGTAGCCCATCAAAATGTAAGCTGTGTCCTCTTTATTTGTAGTTTTGGTTTTTTGGGAAAGAATATTTCAAATAAACACATACACGCCATCATCACCGGAGACAAATTTCAGCATAGATCTGTAGGCTTTTTAGATGACCGAGGGCCATTGCCTTCACGCTGTGGTAAGTACCACATCTACAGTTTTGGTAACTGAACTGGTGCTTTAGAAATGTGGGTTTTTTGTTTTTTGGGTTTTTTTTTTTTTCTAACAGAGATGTAGCCAAATAATTCTTCCAGTGCAACAAAATCAATTTTCGCTAAATGACTCCAAGAACAACGGTTGGGCTGTCAACATTCAAAGCAGAGAGGGAATTTGCACTATTAGGGTATGATGTTCGGGTCAGTTGAAAAAGGAAGCCTTTTCATGCCTTTGGATGTGAGCTTACAGTAGGTAATGATTATGTGTCCTTTTTTGATGGCTGTAATGAGAACTTCAATCACTGTAGTCTAAGACCTGATCTATAGATGACCTAGAATAGCCATGTAATATAATGTGATGATTCTAAATTTGTACCTATGTGACAGACATTTTCAATAATGTGAACTGCTGATTTGATGGAGCTACTTTACGATTTGTAGGTGAAAGTGTAATACTGTTGGTTGAACTATGCTGAAGAGAGAAAGTGAGCGATTAGTTGAGCCCTTGCCGGGCCTTTTTTCCACCTGCCAATTCTTCATGTATTGTTGTGGTTTTATTCATTGTATGAAAATTCCTGTGATTTTTTTTTTTAATGTGCAGTACACATCAGCCTCACTGAGCTAATAAAGGGAAACGAATGTTTCAAATCTACTTCTGCTTTTCTTATTTACCGTAACCAAACTCCTGGCATGCCTCTCAGATCAGTACCCATTACCTGCTCATTATTCTCTCCTTCCTTTCTGCCTCTCCATATTCATGGAGGCATTTCAGCTGTGAGGCAACGTGCAACTGCTGTATCTTACTTGGTCTTCTTTCAAACAGCAAAGGCAGATGTGCTGATTTCTCTAATGAACGTTTGGAGGTGAAAAGCATTGTGGGATTTTATTAAATGGATTAGCACTTTATTAAATGGATTTTTGCACTTAACCCCGGAAAGTGTATATTTGTAAGTATAAACTATTGCCCTAGGGAGAAACCCACCAAATATTCAGTATAGGAAGCAATTCTACTCTAGATGGACTGAATATTTTTTTGAGGCTTATAATAGAATGCAGTCCAGCAACGTAAGTAAGTCATCAGGCTAAATATGGGATGAGCTGGTATCTGCTGCCGAGTCTTGCTGTCAGGATGTCCAGTGTACCTGGTAGGTGATGATGACCTTAATGTCACAGAATGCCTTATCTAGGCCCCACTCATTGCACCTTTCAGATGGTTGTTGCGACTCCTAACTACTTGCACCTCAGGACTCAATTGCACTGGGGAAAAGTGGGCAAATAGATACTCTCCTTCATTCTCCTAGAGAAAAAAGCGTTTGTAAATATTGAAAATATGATAAGAGCCATCAATAGTGCATTGAAATCTACTAAATAACACAGGAAGTACTCCCTGTGGTTCTATTTCTATTTTATACTAGCACAAATTTTGTCCATTATTCTATCAAAATAGACAATAAAAACTTACCATGAGCTTACCCAAATATTGTATTTCGCCTACAATTGTGGATACGAAGCACTCCTGACTTTCAGTGGATAAGTCTCACATCCTAACTTTTCTTCCATTCATGCTTAAGTCACACAGGGCACTTTTTAATCTTCTGGCTGGAGCCAACAGAGACATCAGAATAATGCAAGAGAAAAGGAGATATTTTAAGAAGCAGGAGTAGCCTCTGCTGGTTTGGCACTGTGACATCCTGACAGGAATAAGGGACTCATTTCATGTTGTCCTGAAAACATCATCTTTCCTTGATGATACTAATAGCAAAATAATTATTGAAGCCAAAATTAGGCTGACAAAAATAAATGAACACTTGATATAAAGAGTTTATGTAAAAGGAGCTTGTTTCAATTCAAAAATCCTCCAAACTAAATCTGTCTAAACTGCGTACAATGGAGTATTGAGTTGAAATTCTTTTTCAGCATCACCAGTTTTTCCCCCCCCTTTCTTGTTGGGAGATTTGTATAATCACTGGATAAAATTTACAATCCTAATAACATTATTATACTCAGTTGACACCAGTATTACTAGCTACACAGCTGTAACTCAGTATCAATTATAGTCTATTTTAACCAAAGCTTACTGTTTTGGTTAAAATAATATATTTTATATTGATTAAATAGCATATTAATTACAGAATACTTTAACCAATAACTTACTTGTTAATCATATTTTGCCATTCTAGTTGTTACTCCTTTGTTTTCAAAACACAGTATGTACCATTGTAAATCAATTTTGTACTTTATCAAACAGAAGAGAGTAATAAAGAAGGTCACAATTCATAAAGGAGGTCCTTGGAGGTTTGTAACATCGTGATTTAAATCTCAGAAAGATTTAATCAAAAGCTGAATTAATCCCTGGGGGGAAAGATGGTATATAGATTCTATTGATGGACGCAAAGCAGCCTATTTCTTTTCTGTGGGCTCTGTTAACATGTTGGAGGAAAAGAACATAGTTTTGTCTGTGAGATGGAAAGAGAAGAAATAAGATTTCCTCGGTGGGGGAAGGGTAATAATCACCATCATGTCATGCTTTGTCCCTTCCATTCAAAATGGCTGTTTCTACTGACTGTGGCATTACCTGTTCTTCTAAAGCAGGGTGGAATTCAATGTCCTGAACCCCCCCCCCGCCCCTCTCAATATATTCCACGTGATTCCAGTAACTATGCAGAGTCCTGAAAGTTCCACTGTAGTTGAAATGTGGAATGTGGGGTCACATGGGCTCATTTCGAGGTTTCTTCTATTGCAATCAGGTGACTACCCGTGGGCAAATACTCAGCCTTGGGAAAGTCGTAGGAGGAAATGGCCATAAAAGCTGAGGACCAGGTTCTACTGAAAAGCCTAACATTGTTCCAAGTTCAATGACTAGCTTGCATGCTAAGGGCAAGAGGCTACCACCTTCTCATGTGACCCTCTGCTGTCCATAACTCCACAAGAAAGTAACCATTTTTCTTTCAGCTCAAAGCCCATTAGTTACACATTACTTCTAGAAGGGGCAAAGTGGAATTAATTAATGGAAAAAAGTGAGAGAACTTTTAGAGGAGAAAACCAAATGATCCTATAATATTTTCATGATTAAATTAAATGAACATAATTATCCATGCACATATGCACGCCAAGGCATTATTATCATCAAGAACCTTAAAATGTTGTATTGTTTCAAATTTATGCATATGGCACTTACTGAAGGCAAGTAGCTAGTGTGATATTTGAATTTGCATATTGACCATTTTCATATATTTTCATATATTAATTTCTAGCAGAAAGAAGCTAAATTATTATGAAAAAAAAATCCCAGGGTAATTTAGAAAAAATATTGTGCTTCTCTTCTTTGAACATCAGGGGCACTTAGCAACGTTATCTTTTTTTTCCCCCCACATAGTTTTCTGTGATGGATTTTCAACAAGATGACATCCAAGTGAAAGCCGAAATTAAATGGGAAGGAAAGAATGTTAAGTGGTAAAATCCTAAATAGCTTATTAGACTACTTAATTGGAGGGAATTTATTTTTTGCTGCTGTTAGGAACTCTATAGTCGAGCTTCTCTTTAACAATACTAATTGATGAAAAAAAGTGGCTATAGTAATATAGTTACCACACAATCCCCTCCAGCAAGGCATTTAAGGAAATTCACAGGTACTTTGGATTGATTTTGGTGGTATTGGAAATCAAGTCCTATCTTCATTCATATCATAGCTTCACAGTGCTCTGGAAAAACTTAATTCTTAAAAGAAAATGAGGCTATGCTTGTTCTTAGTTTCACCATCTACTAGGTTTTCAGCTTAATCACTATGCCCTCTAATCAAATGTGTGACTAACGTTTCATAGTGCTTAGAAGCATTGTCCTCTGTAAGCATTTTCCCTGTTTGTTGGCAGGAATGTGTGTACACTCTTACAGAATGGTGATTAATTACCCTGCTTCCTAGAGAAGGGTAAGTTAGTAAACTGGTCACACAGCGTGTGATGTGGCCATGTTACTCTGACGGCAGGTGACTTAATGATCAGGAACAATGCATGGCTTAATTCTGCACGTATCTGGATACTTGGGAAGAGCATCCCTGTACAGACTCCGTAAGCTGCCTTTTCCAGGGTTGACAACCTGAATTGCAGTTGAGACAACTCAACAGGAAAACAATTAGAGAGAAAGCAACAATTGGAGTTCTCATCATCTATCGTTTGGCTTCGGTGTCTACAGGGTGGGAAGTACCTGTGTGTTGGGCTGACATTTTCCGATTTCCAGTGGCAGGGGTGGTGCCATCCAAACGCAGTGCTAGCATGTGCACCCAATGAATGAAATAATTCATAGACAGATCATAAGAGTTTCTTTGTCACATGGTGCCAGGTCCCATTGAGCCACTGTTTGCCTTGACATGCCATGGCAAGGACTAAGACCAGAAAGGTCACCTGAAGGAAAGAGAAGGAAGAATAGAAGGTTAATGAAACACACTTGAACTTCAGGTACACAGCAAGGTTTGGGCAAAGATTTCTCATGGTTTCTTATTTATCTTTTATACTTATTCATTCCATGAGATTATACACATATAAGCAAAAGAAACGATTATACAGTTAGGGCTGGAGAATTGTGAAGAAGAGAATGAACCCACGTGCTGGGTCCATGTGTAGGGCTGGTTCTGTGTCACCTAGACAGCCACTGGCCTTTACCAGCCTGGGATTTGCTCAGAGGGGTTGATTAAAATCCTGACTGGTTACTAGATTGATGGGAGACCTTTGGGAATTTTCATAGCCAGGTTTTTGGATAGGACTTTCAAGATTTAATTCTGTGGAATGATGAGGACATAAAGTAAGGAGGATACTTCAAATCCAGCCCTACACTGAGGAAGGCCTCCCTTTCTTTCTTTAATGGATTCAGTTTTGCCATCTTAACGTGGCCATTTGCAGCAAGAAACCTTCACAGACTTTTAGCATTTTTGAAGGTTAAACTTGAATCTCTTCAATAACCATACCCGCTAGAAACCATGAGACAAGTAACTTCCATGGCATTGAAATGATTTAAAGGTATGATTGACTTGCTTTTGTTTTCTGACAAACTTTTGCTTTTGTTCTCTTATGAATGAGTCGACTCCATTTAGAGACTCTTGTCAACTCGGAAACTTCTTTTTGTAGAATCAGCTCTCAGTAGCACACCTGGTCATCCGGTTTTCCAGCAATTGCGTCTCGGGCAATGAGGTGACTCAATCTGACCCTTTTCCTCTAACATGCTCATTTTAAAATTAGATAAATCTGACCTCTTTTCCCACTTGCCCTGGCAATGGAGGCCCCATTCACTGTCTATAATGACAGTATTCTGCTATGTAAACTTCCTTACTCTGTAAATCTATTTTTTTCTTCCTCAATAAACCTTGCCTTATGCTTGCCTTGCAAAAATAAAATAAAATAAAATTACACAAATCTTCCTTTCGTGGTAAGCACACAAATACCAGAAGCTGCCCTCGATTTGAAAGCCTAATAGATTCAGGCTGTGATTAAAAGTGTAACAATAATGGCAATGATGGCTGTGGTATCAGCTAACATTTATTGTGGATTTATTGTCTTCTAGTCACTTTCCTTAGCTGGCTACAGAAATTTTCTTAATTACTCCTCTTAACTAAAGGATGAGGTGGGCATACAAGTCTTCCCATTATAGAGATGATGAAATGGAGGTGTGTAGAGCTTGTGTAACTGCCCCTGTTTGGGCAAAGTCCAATGGATCCCCAAGGTTTTCTCAACTCTTGTGCTATATATAATGCCTCTGGAATAAAATTTTAATGTTCAGAATAAAACTTTTTGTGTGTGGGAGGTAATCGGATATTGAAAGGTTGTATAGTTTTAAGGTGAATGAAGCCAAACTGCAAATACTGCATGCATACATTCTATACTTTTTAAACTCCTTCAATAGACATGGATCACATTCCACTCTTAGCTGGCAGTACAGCAAGAGAAAATTAAAATGTCTACTTCCTAATAGTGGTAGTAGGACACTCTCACCATGACTCTTATTTTGAGTATTGTCTACATATACTGTGTTTTCTGGAAAGAATATTATTTCTGTATAATTCTGTATAACCAATGTCTATGAAGGTTGAAGTCCGAGATCTTCATACTCACTGGGCAGGAGTCACATGCATCATGCTGTGATCCCAAGATGAACAATCTGACTTATAGACACTGATCACTAACTTTACAAAATGCAGACTTCTTTCCTACATTGACATGGATTTGGAGGTTTAAGATAATAGATTCTTACCAAGGAGAAGTTACCTACCTACAAAATACAAATAATAGATATTGAAGGGCTCTTTATGGTTTTCAAAGCACTATTAAAACTTTTCTGGCCTTAAAAGTAGGATATAGGACAAGTGCTAGGCCCATTGAGAAGACATCTTTTCACGAAATGCTGTCTCATTCATTGTATGACATAATGTTAGCTTGGACATCAAGATAGAGAAACTATAGTTCATGACAGAGAAGCTTCTTATGACTTCTAAGTGAATTTAGAAGTCATGCTAACTGCTTTACAACAAAGTCCCAGGATTACTGTGGCCATAGATTACTAGACACAGACAGTCCTAGTTTATGGGTGACCTTTTCAGAATGATGTCCTTGCCGTACCTGGCACTCATCTTGGGGGAAAAAAAGGATGCTCAGTTTCTAACCTTGCACAATGTTGGAGCTAGACTCTATCTCCAATCCAGTGGGCATGCTCCATGTGAACGGGATGTGTTAAGATTATGAAGTGGGAAAAAGGGGAAGTTGGTTATAGATTCTTATCTTCAGAATTCTATGAACTTAATCAACATAGTCTAGGGCTTGTGATCTCACAGTGGGAGAAGCATTTGGGGGAAATGGCTACTTTAATAATGGCCGGAAAAGAGGTACTGTCACAGACTCTTCTAAAAACATTTTTAAACTTTAATCAGAAAATACATGAATAAATGTGTCAGCACATAACTTATTAGAATTGAGCCCCATGCATCTAAGATGTATGGGGTGTAAACATTTTACCCAATATGCTTAAGATTGCTCTTACAACACATCATATACCCAGTTCTTTTCTCTCCTCCTCTCAATATAATCATTGTCCAATGGTTCGTATGTGTTATTCCTATCCATTTTTTTCTTTAATTACATTTTCATATGTCCAAAAGTAAGATGCAGCATTACTGTGTGTCTTTTTAAGTTTACATAATGTTTTTCAAGTATATGTATGCTTTTGTAATTTTCCAGTAGTACCTTTTAATGCCAATGCAACTAGAACAATTGAGCCCTGGTATAAGCCAGAAGGAAATCCTTCTTTCCAGACATTTGGAGTTGCCTGGGCAGCAACTATCCCAGCTATTCATTCTTCACGGCATTCTTGACGTTCATCTTCGTTTCCTATTTATCACTTTGGCTCATGGTTAAGTGCATTTATGCAATAGCTTTAAAAGTCTTTGACCCTTGACCCTCCCCCTCATCTTGCTTATTGAGTGGTTACAAAGTTGATCCAAGGGAACACAAGTTCATAAAATCATAGCAGAAAGTAGAAACCCATTTCTAGGTAGTTATTTTTTTGTAAGATAATAGGTTCTTTATTTTTTTTCTTTGTTAAGCCAGAGATTTTTTATCAGACTCTTCACTTTTAAATCCCCACATACCTGTATGTGATCATGCCCTCTCCAGGGAGGACACTGGGAAACCCCAACACTGAAGAAATCATTTCTTATAGTAGTAACCAATTAAACTAGTTACCAGCTGGTAACTAGCATGTTCCAGCATTTAAGTTAATTGAACAGTTGCAAACTAAATATTCTACATTGTTTCAGTATTCCAAAGCACTTCATGCATGCAGCTAAAAGGGAAAAAAAATTTAACCAACTCAGTTTGGAATGTATAAATCAGGCACACAGTGTGGGCATTTAAATCTATGATCTAATAATTTTTCAGTAGGTGCCTTTAAAAATTTGGTGGAATTTTTCTTCTTTTTCTTCTTTTGCTGAGCTCTCATTGGAAACCCCTGAACCACCACTTGATGTGGATATTCAGTAAGTGGAAGTCAGGTGCAATCAGAAAGCGAACTGTCAGCATCAGGGTTTTTCTACCACTTTGCACAGAAAATAATCTCTTCATGATTCATTTCACAGGCCAAGTAAGAAGGGAATTGTTGCAAGGAGGTTGAACATAATAGAGAAAGTACAGTATTTTTTTTTCTGGGAGAATCTGGCTAGAATTTAGTTCATGAGTCTGTTTGGAGGGGAGAGTTCTCTTTGGGGTGGTTGCCCTTCTGTATGTAGGGCCATTGAACATAATCGATGAATGTCTAAATTCAAGAAAAGTATTGTTCTGAGAAAAATCTGGCTGGCAGAAGATGTTACCTCCTGTCTCACAAGTCTCTGCTTCTTCATGACTCCCTCATCACCCAACACACGTGTTCATGATATTCTGTTTCCAATAGATTCCTTTTCCTGTGCATTTCCTATGGGCTACATGGATCAGGTCAAGTGCTGGGATTGAATGGGTTGTTCGAGAGGTTTAGATGGGATGTGAATCTCTTGTCAGCTTAATGCATCATCTTGAGTAACAAGTCACACAAGATCCAAGACAATTGTCACGTCCCTCCCAGGTCATTTCTCCCCTTCCCAAAGGAGACCTAATTTCATGGAACCTAGTGTGAATTTATTTTTGAGAAGTTAAAGAAACTCAACTGAGTTAGAACTAGCATCAAGATGTGGGTCTTACAGGACACAAATAAGGATTTGAGGGTCACAGTTGCTGAGGCATCTGGTTTCAGGTCACACAATGGTAGAATTGGGTTAAAACAGTATTTTTCAACCTTCAACTCACCGCACATTTGAACCTATAGTTAAATTTCTGTGGCACACTTAAATTATGTTGATCAAAAAAAAAAAAAAAACAAAAAACAAAAAACACTTATGTGCGGCACCTGTGGCTCAAATGGCGCCAGCTCCATATGCCAAAGGTGGGGAGTTCAAACCCAGCCTCAGCCAAAAACAGCAAAAAAACAAAACAAAACAAAACAAAAACACTTATTGTGTTTTGAAACTTATTTTGTTTTTGGTTTGAACTTCTTTCAAAAATAATTAATGATCTTTAATAATTCTCATGAAAAACCTAAGATCCTATCATGGTTGAAAATTGGTGGGTTAGAACATAGGCTGCCAGTTTTGTTTCGGTTACATCACAAATTGCCTGGCACCACACAGCACTGGGACAGAAACCAGCAACCTACTGTAAAAGAACAGACTCATGCAGAATAAACTGAGGCCAGAAGGATAGTGGGAATATTGGAGTCACCAGTCAGGTGTGGCCTAAAGGAAGCAGAATAAGCAGAATTAGTCTTGTTACAGATTACACAGTTGTATCCATACTACAAGTTAAAAACTTCCAGAGAGATATTTTTTCTCCAACATCTCTCTGCTACAAATACTCACAAATAATGAATTGGTAATGCACATATTAATATTTTTAATTAAGTTGGAAAAGATAATAAAGTATAGTCATTACTAGTTCTGAGCATACTCAGATAATTTCAAGACCAGAGACAGTTGTATTTGGACAAAAGGTGAGCGATATGTGGATACCCAAGACCTTATGGTCTGGAGTAAGGGCACTTATTGGGCACTTAGAAGAACATGTAGTGAGCATGTAGAAGTTTGAATGGGTTCCTTGTTCATTACACAATTTTTGAACAACCATTTTGAGACTTGTTCCATATATAGAAAGGATAAACCACGAGCGTTCCTACCTTTAAGAAACTATTAATCAAGTGTGCAGACATATATTATATTCAGAAACCTTAAGAGAAAATACCTACCATATCCTAGACATGCTTTTAGTCACCAAAGTAGAAAAAATGAATTATCAAGCTACCCTGTCCTCAAGCAATGTCAGTTTAGGGGATGAACTTAATGTGAAGAGTGTATGACTAAGAAATGTGCCAGGATCAATGGGAACATGTCCACTATTAAGGAGGAGGGAAAGGAAAGTGAAGGCTCCGTGGGATCTGTCTTCCCTGGGCTGGCCCTGGAAATGGGAATTAGACAGTTGGACAAATAGTAGCAGTGAAACTTCTCTTTTCCCAGATCTCTGCTGGAGTTGAGAGTAACTAGGGTTTCACTAATACCCTGCTTATAACCACTTACCAGTTTTTAGTGACTTAGTTCAAGTCTTTGTCCACACTCTCTGGCTTCAAATTTGTAGAAGTCCTGCTTGAGTGTATCCCCTTCACAGACACCTGTCACAGCAGTGATAATATCACATCCCGCGTTTTGAGTTTGCCTTTATTTTGCTCTTTGAGTTTGTGAGGATGTAGGCTGACTGACGGGAAGGATGAATGAAAATGGATGGAATTTTCATGTTTACCCAAACCAATCTCCAAATGCCTTGGCTGCAAATCATTTCTGGAATGTCATTCTTCTCGAGCTTCTATAAAAATGGCAATTTGTGATTCTGGAGACAGAGCAATGATCCCTCCAGCCTTTTCCGAGAAATTGCATGGAAGGAATACTCCTGTGGTGACATTTTCCCTCTCACGGCTGATTCCTGCATCAACTTAAGACACAACCATTTTTGCTATGACAGAAATGGGATTTCTTCCTTCAGGGACAGCAGTCACAGTGAGCTTGCCCCTCCTGGTCCTTGCACAATTTGGCTGTCTTTCCTGAGAGCTTTTTGACTTTTCCCTACACAAAGGCTGGCTCTGAGGAAGTTGTGTGCTGCTTCCTGCTTCTAAACGTCCTTTGCTTTTCTTTCCTAGCTGCACGGTTCTAATTCTGGAATCCTTGATCCACCACCCTGGCAAAGGGTTGGCTGCTTTGACCAAGTAGGAAGTTGGGCCAGGCCAGGGGGAAGGGGCTGAGGACAGGGGTGCAGAGCCAGCCTTCCCAGGAGTTGGCCACCACATTTTAACAATTCTGGCTATTGTTTTAGGGGCACTTCTCTGGGGGCCTAGAGATTTCTGCTGATCCTAGTGACTTAGAGGAGCTTGAAACTTAGTGTGAAAGACTCATCTGAGCTCAAACGGATGAAGCCTGGGGATATTTGCTGGTGCCTTCCAAATATCTGTCTAAAAATGTCTCATTCTTGCTAGTTCTACTGCCAAATGAACTGTCACATCCATGTACATCCTTTACCCAGCAATCTGTTTGTCAAGAAAGAGGAGCCTGTGGTATCCCAATTTCTGCTTTCCAGGTGACTTATATTAATTAGTTTGCAGCGGGCATGGTTTATCTCTGGCTGAAACCAAAGCAGATGAAAATGCTGCCTGCAATAAGGTTTTATTTTTTTCCCCTCCCTTGAAACAATGAATGGGATGAAGATACTTATCTAGGAGAACAGGTTTCAGGTGGAGCCTCCATCAGCGGTACTTTGAAATATATTGTTAGTCTATGGCTGATCTGGGTAAGGAATAAAAATAGCATGTCATATTGTGACTGCATTAGCTCATTTCCTGCGAGAGAAGCGGAGGCCCCTGCACCATGATGGACTTGCTCTGAAAGTAGAAAGCACGGGGCTCATTAATAACTATGGAGCTAGTTCTCAATTATAGGAATTTCCTGAAAGATATGGCTAATGTGCCCAAAGCTGTGGCTCCGCTTTAGAATTCATCTCAGTCCCCCAATACAGAGAATGGAGCTTTCTAATCAACTTACTCCTATTTTAATTATTGTTAGTATCCCCCCCTCCAAAAAAGGGTTTCTGCTGAGTAATATGCATGTGGACCCAGCACTGAACCCTCAATAAGTCGACAAAATGGAAACTATTAGGACAATCAGACAATGAAATCATGGGTTACTCTAGCTATGTGACTCCAGGGCTTTTATTTCTGCACATCTCTTAGCCTCAGTTTCCTCAACACAAAATGGGAAAGTAAACCCAATTTGGTGGGGTTGTTATAACATTCCTGGGGCTAGTCTAGTCAGAAGAATCTGGCAAACAATGGGGGCCCCTTCTTCTAGGAGTGGCTGAGATGGTCAATGTCTTTGAAAAAAATGAAAAGTTATGAAATCTGGGAGCAAAGAGTATATATATTTTTTGAGAAAGAGTCTTATTCTGTTGCCCTCGGTAGAGTGCTGTGGCATCACAGCTCACAACAACCTCACACTCTTTTTTTTTTTTTTTTAATAATTTTATTAAATCATAATTGTGTACATTGGTGCAATCATAGGGCAGAATGTGCTTCATATACAATCAGAAACATTTTGATCGTACTGTGAGAGATAGCCTTCATAGCATTTTCTTAATC
>CAUYRH010145965.1:0-28898 GCA_963574655.1 Perodicticus potto | reverse complement strand
CCCTGAAGTGCTTTCTGCCCAGCCAAGAGGGTTCCTCAGCGTGTATTTTCAAAATTCCTGCTGAATTCAGCTGGGAGCCATTTAAAGCTTTGAAAGGGTATAAGTGGCAAAGATGTAAGTACATAGAAGCATGACCACCTCTTTCAATTGACCGGATTTCGTTTTTGTTTTTTTTTTTCTATTCTTTTCTGACTTTGTCCGCCTGGATAGAGTGCTCCGGCGAGACAGCTGACAGCAACCTCCAGGTCTTGGGCTCAGGCGATTCTCTTGCCTGAGCCTCCCGAGTAGCTAAGTAGCTGAGACTACCGGCACCCGCCACAACCCCAGCTATTATTTTGTCACAATTTGGCCTTGGCCGGGTTTGAACCCGCCACCCTCGGTATCTGGGGCCGGGGTCCTGCTCACTGAGCCACAGGTGCCGCCCTAAGTGGACCTCACTTTCAAAGACGGGACATGCACCACACGTATGTATCAGTACACTAGGCCTAGTTCTTTAGGACCACCTCCGTATGTCGACCAGTTTTTTTGTTGCAGTCCCTTGGGTGGTCCACTGACAGAGCTTTCACTCTCCTTTATTTTGATTCTTATTTCTTTATTTGAGACAGAGTCTCACTTTGTCAGCCAGTGTAGCGTACCTTGGCCTCCTAAGTCACAGCAACCTCAACCTCTTGGTCTCAAGAGATTCTCTAGCTTCAGCCTTCCTAGGAGCTGGGACTACAGGTGCCCGACATAAGGCCCGGCGCGAACCAACCGGCCCTAGAGTATATGGCTTACGCCCTAAACACTGAGTTCAGCCTTATTTATTTCTTTTATCCTGAGACATAAAACACATAAAAAAATAACACAGCCTGGGGCCGCACCTGCGGCTCATGGACTAGGGCCCAGGCCCCATATAGTGAAGGTGGAGGCTTCAAACCCGGCCTCGGCCGAACTGCCAAAAAACCAAAACATAGCTGGGCATCATGGCGGGGGCCCATAGTGCCAGCTGCTCGGGAGGCAGAGGTAAGACAATCGCCTAAGCCCAGGAGTTGGAGGTTGCTGTGAGCTCTGTGACACCAAGGCACTCTACCGAGATCGATACAGTGAGACTATCTCTAAAACACAAAGTGGTAAAAATAACAAAACTAACCCAGCCTTAAAAATAAAAGAGAAAAAGGGAAATGACACCCCAGCTTGAAAAAAAAATACAAATCTATAAAAAAAGAAAAAACCCAGCTTTATTTATTTTTTTGGAGACAGAATTTCACTGTCTCACTATGTGACCCTCAGTCGAGTGATGTGACATCACAGCTGACAACAACCTCAAACTCTTGGGCTTAACGACTGGTTCTCCACCTTCCGAAAGCTGCCACCCTTGAATACAGTTCCCGTATTAAAAAGGAAAAATAAAAAGAGAAATAACCCAGCCAGAAAAAAATAAATAAATAAAGGGGCGGCAGCTTTGGCTCCTGGAGTAGGGCACAGGCCCCAAGGAACGAAGGTGGCGGATTCAAAGCCGGCCTCGGCCGAGCTGCAAACAGAAAAACAGCTGGTCGTTGAGGAGGGTGCGGGCACCTTCGGTCCCAGCTACTTGGGAGGCTGAGGCCAGAGAATCACCTAAGCCCAGGATTTGGAGGGTGTCGGCAGAAACGCAAAGCAGAAAAATAGCCGAGCCTTGAGGTAGGAGCCTGTACACCCAGCTGTTCGGGAGGCTGGGGCAGAAGAATCGCCAAAGCCCAGGAGTTGGACGTTACTGTCAGCTCTGTGATGCCACGGCAGTCTACCGAGGGGGATACAGTGAGACTGTCTCTAAAACAAAAAGTGGTAATAATAACAAAAATAACACAGCCGTAAAAATAAAAGAAAAAATGAAAATGAAACCCCAGCTTGAAAAAAAAAATAAAGATATAAAAAAAAAAAAAAGCCTTATTTATTTTTTTGGAGACAGAATCTCACTGTCTCACTATGTGACCCTCAGTAGGGCGCTGTGACATCACAGCTGACAACAACCTCAAGTTCGAGGGCTTCACTACTGGTTCTCAGCCTTCCGAAAGCTGCCATCCTTTAATACAGTTCCCGTATTAAAAAGGGAAATAATAAAAAAAAACCCAGCCTGATAAAAACTAAAGAAAGGGGCGGTGCCTTGGGCTCATCTAGTAGGGTACAGGCCACACATACCGAAGGTGGCGGGTTCAAACCCGGCCTGAATTGAGCTGCAAAATAGAAAAAAAGCCGGGCGTGGAGCTAGGCGCCTTCAGTCCCAGCTACTCGGGAGGCTGAGGCCAGAGAACGGCCTAAGCCCAGGAGTTGGAGGTTACTGTGAGCTCTGTGACGCCACGGCAGACTACCGAGGGCGATACAGTGGGACTGGCTCTCTAAAAAAAAAAAAAAAAAAATGATAATAACAACAAAAACAACGCAGCCTCAAAGAAAAAATAGAAAAGATGACAATAAAACCCCAGCCTTAAAAACAAAGAATAGAAATACACACACAAAAATAATGCAGCCTTGTTTATTTTCTTGGAGACAGATCTCACTGTCTCACCATGTGACCCTCAGTCGAGCGATGTGACATCACAGCTGACAACATCCTCAAACTCTTGGGCTTAACTAGTGGTTCTCAACCTTCCGAAAGCCGCCACCCTTGAATACAGTTCCCGAATTAAAAAGGAAAAATAAAAAGAGAAATTACCCAGGAAGAAAAAACAATAAATAAAGGGACGGTGGCTTTGGCTAATGGAGTAGGGCACAGTCCCCAAGGAACGAAGGTGGCGGGTTCAAACCCGGCCTCGGCCGAGCTGCAAACAGAAAAACAGCCGGTCGTTGAGGTGGGCGCGGGCACCTTCGGTCCCAGCTTCTTGGGAGGCTGAGGCCAGAGAATCGCCAAAGCCCAGGAGCTGGAGGGTGCTGTGAGCTCTCCAACGCCACAGAACTCTACCGAGGGCAATAAGGTCAGAGAGGGTAAATGCTGGGATCACACTCAGGGTGCATCTTAGAAGGGACAGGTGAAACCTACTAAATGCAGAACACAAACGCTTTCACACAATCAACTAGAAAAGGCCGTGAAAATTATGTCCAACAGGTGGATGAAAATATTTCAGATTGGATACGAAGCCCACAACTGTACCCCGTGATTGCACTAATGTAACAGAGCTATGACTTAATGAAAAATAAAAAGAGAATAAAAGAATAAAATAAAACTAACAATAATAAGAAACAAAGCCAGCCTTAAAAAATATTAAAAAATTCAAAATGAAAAACCAGGCCTTAAAAAGAAAAATATAGCGGCGCTGCCTGGGGCTCATCGAGTAGGGTGTGGGCCCCACACACCGAAGGTGGTGAGTTGAAACCCGGCCACGGCCGAGCTGCAAAACGGAAAAATAGCTGGGCGTTGAGGTGGACGCGGGCACCTTCGGTCCCAGCTACTTGGGAGGCTGAGGCCAGAAGATCCCCTAAGTCCAGGACTTGGAAGGTGCGGTGAGCTCTGTTACGCCACGGCACTCTACCGAGGGCGATACAGTGAGACTAGCTGTTTAAAAAAAAGAAAAATGATAAATGAAATAACCCAGCCACAAAGATAAAATAGAAAAAATGACAATAAAACCCAGCCTTAAAAACAAAAAATTAAAATATGTATAAAAAAAAAAACCCAGTCTTAAAAAATATTAAAGAATTTGAAAAAAAATAAATATAAAAACTGGGCCTTAAAAAGAAAAATAACGCGGCGCCGCCTGTGGCTCACTGAGCAGGGTGCCGGCCCCTTATAGCGAAGGTGGAGGGTTGAAACCCGGCCCAGGCGGAATCGCAAAGCAGAAAAATAGCCGAGCCTTGAGGTGGGCGCCTGTACTCCCAGCTCTTCGGGAGGCTGAGGCAGAAAAATCGCCTAAGCCCGGGACTTAGAGGTTGCTGTGAGCTGTGTGACGCCATGGCACTCGACCGAGGGCAATACAGTGAGACTCACTCTTTAAAAAAAAAAAAAAAAATGATAATAACAACAAAAACAACTGAGCCTCAAAGATAAAAAAGAAAAAATGACAATAAAATCCCAGCCTTAAAATCAAAAAATAAAAATATGTATAAAAAGAATAACCATGACTTATCTGTTTTCTTGGACACATATCTCACTGTCACCATGTGACCCTCAGTCGAGCGCTGTGACATCACAGCTGACAACAACCTCAAACTCGTGGGCTTAACTAGTGGTTCGGAACGTTCCAAAAGCTGCCACCCTTTAATACAGTTCCCGTATTAAAAAGTAAAAATAAAACAAAAAAAAAAACCCAGCCTGAAAAAAAGAAAAGAAAGGGGCGGCGCCGTGGGCTCATCGAGTAGGGCACAGGTCACATATACTGAAGGTGGCGGGTTCAATCAGGCCTCGGCCGAGTTGCAAAACAGAAAAATAGCCAGGGGTTGAGGTGGGCACCTTCAGTCCCAGCTACTCGGGAGACTGAGGTCAGACAATCGCCTAAGCCCAGGAGTTGGAGCCTGCTGTGAGATCTGTGACGCCACGGCACTCTACCAAGGACGATACAGTGAGGCAAGCTCTTTAAAAAAAAAAAAAAATGATAATAACAACAATAACAACCCAGCCTCAAAGATAAAATAGAAAAAATGACAATAAAACCCCAGCCTTAAAAACAAAAAATAAAAGTATGTATAAAAAAAACCCCAGTCTTAAAAAATATTTAAAAATTCGAAAAAAAAGAAAATAAAAAAACAGGCCTTAAAAAGAAAAATGAAGTGGCGCCGCCTGTGGCTCATCGAGCAGGGTGCTGGTCCCTTATACCAAAGGTGGCGGGTTGAAATCCGGCCTCGGCCGAGCTGCAAAACAGAAAAATAGCCAGGGGTCGAGGTGGGTGCCTGTACACCCAGCTGTTCGGGAGGCTGAGGCAAGAGAATCGCCAAAGCCCAGGAGTTGGAGGTTACTGTGAGCTCTGTGACGCCACGGCAGTCTACCGAGGGCGATACAGTGAGACTGTCTCTAAAACAAAAAGTGGTAATAATAACAAAAATAACCCAGCCGTAAAAATAAAGAAAAAAATGAAAATAAAACCCCAGCTTGAAAAACTAAATAAAAATATATTTTAAAAAACCCAGCCTTATTTATTTTTTTGGAGACAGAATCTCACCGTCTCACTATGTGACCCTCAGTAGGGCGCTGTGACATCACAGCAGAGAACAACCTCAAACTCTTGGGCTTAACTAGTGGTTCTCAACCTTCCGAAAGCTGCCACCCTTTAATATGGTTCCCGTATTAAAAAGTAGTAATAAAAAAAAAAAACCCAGCCTGAAAAAAAAAAAATAAGGGGGCAGCGCCTTTGGCTCATCAAGTAGGGCGCAGGCCCTATATACTGAAGGTGGTGTGTTGAAACCCGGCCTTGGCCGAATTGCACAACAGAAAAATAGCTTGCTGGGTTATTTTTTTTATATGTTTTATGTCTCAATAAAAAAAAAATAATAATAAGGCTTAGCTCAGTGGTTAGGGCGTCAGCCACATACTCTAGGGCCGATCAGTTCGTAGCTGGCCCGGGCCTGCTAAACAAGAACAATGTGTCGGGCACCCGTAGTCCCAGCTAGTAGGAAGGCTGAAGCTAGAGAATATCTTGAGCCCAAGAGGTTGAGGTCACTGTGAGTTAGGATGTCAAAGTACTCTACACTGGATGACAAAGTGAGACTCTGTCTCAAATAAAGAAATAAGAATAAAAATAAAATAGAGTGAAAGCTCTGTCAGTTGACCACCCAAGGGACTGCAAGAAAAAAGCTGGTCAACATATGGAGGTGGTCCTAAAGAACTAGGCCTAGTGTACTGATACAAACATGGGGTGCAAGTCCCGTGTTTGAAAACTAGGTCAAGTTAGGGCAACCCCTGTTGCTCAGAGAGTAGACTGCAGGCCTTTAATACTGAGGGTGCTGGGTTCAAACCCGCCCTGGCCAAACTGCAACAGAAATAATTGCCGGGCGTTGTGCAGGCGGTGGTAGTCTCAACTACTGGGAAAGCTGAGGAAGAGAATCGCCTGAGCCCAAGACCTGGAGGTTGCTGTGAGCTGTATCATCATTGCACTCTACAGAGGGTGACAAAGTTTGACTCTGCCTGTTTTTGTGGGGTTTTTTTTCGTTTATTTGTTTGTTTTAGTATGAATGGAAAAACAGAAAAAAATACATGGAATGACATGAAAAGGAAGCCAGGGATGGTCGAGGAAAAAGGGTGATAGAATGATATGCCATGCAGACTGCTGAATACAGAAGTAAAGTCCACAAAGTGGGAGGGAGCAGATCTGTGAAAAGAACAGTTGAATCTAGAATTATAAATCACAGAACAGGTACAGTGGGAGCAATGTGGATTAAAGAGTGGAAGCTGAAATTAGATTATAGTCTAGCAGTGAAACATTAAGTTAACTGAAGACTTCATTTTATCCTTTTTATCACCACCACCACCATCTACTTTGCAGTTGGGATTCCTTTTCCTGAAGTTTGGCTATTCTGCAAGGGACTCTGTCTCTTAAAAAAAAAGAAAATTAGGTCAATTTAAGGAGGTGGTCAACTACGAAAATTGCATATACTTAAATAATTGCCACTTATACCCTTTAAGGGGTTTAAATGGGGCTCGCTGGCCGGCGGCCTAGGCCGGGCCTCCCTGCGGAGTTCGGCGCCCGACCTCACGCCTGGGCCTCAGCCGGCGCCACCCGCGCCTGCGCCCAGCGGCCTTCAGGCCCTCACACAGGCTGATGGCGGCGCCCGTGGCGGCGCTCTCGGGCGTGGGCCCCCCACCCGCGGGCGGCGCGGGCGGGGGCTGTGGTTCCCCGCCAGGCAGCTGGGCCGTGGCCCGACTCGAGGCCCGCGAGTTCGAGTATCTAATGAAGAGGCGCTCCGTGAGTATCAGGCGCAACTCGTGGCAGGGCTAGGTGGACGTGAGCATGAGGCACTCGACCTTCATCTCCACGCGCCACCTCGAGATCTTCACGCCCCCAGGCGACGGCGGCGGCCATGGCGGGGGGCCGCCCCGGAGCCGCCGGGCAGCCCAGGCCCGACACCCGCGGCGATAGCGTGTTCCAGAGGCGGGGGCGGGGGGGGGGGGGGGAAGGGGCGCCGCCTCTGCAGCTGCCGCGCTTGTGCACATTCAGGTTTCCAACCTCAAACATCAAGATCACATTCACCACCCTGTCCAGCGAGAAGAGGGAGAAGCAGGAGGCGCCCAAGTCCCCAGTGAAGACCATTCAGCTGCACATCTCGCCCCTGACCAGCAACATTCCAGACACCATGGCCCACATCATCAGTACCCTCCCCTCCCCCACGGAAACCATCAGTGCTGCCAACTCCTGCCCATCCAGCCCCCGGGAACCAGGGTCTTCAGAGTACAAAATGGGCCAAGTGAGCCATCTGACCTCAATTTAATGACCGAAAACTTGCTGCCAGAACATGAAAAGGAAGCTTCCAGAGGAGACAGCCCAAAGGATGACTAAAAGCCACCTTATTCCTATGCACAGTTAATAGTACAAGCAATTACGATGGCTCCTGATAAACAACTCGCCCTAAATGGAATTTAAACACACATCACAAAAAATTACCCGTACTACAGGACTGCAGACAAGGGCTGGCAGAATTCAATTCGCCACAGTCTCTCTCTGAATCGTTATTTCATCAAAGTACTGCGTTTCCTGGAAGAACCAGGCAAAGGCTCATTCTGGAGGATAGATCCTGCCTCTGAAAGCAAATTAATAGAGCAGGCTTTTAGGAAAAGACAGCCTAGGGGCGTGCCTTGCTTTAGAACCGCTCTCTTCTAGGAGCACCACAGCCTCTCCCAATCACTCTGGGGTACACTCTGCTCACTCCAGCGGCGCCCAACCCCCGAGAGCCTGTCCAGGAAAGGTTCGCTAGCACCCCTGGAGCCTGAGCCTGGAGCCTGAGCCTGGAGCCTCACAGCCCAAACTCGCTGTCATCTAGGAAACTCGGTTTGCCCAGAGAGCACCAGGGTCACCTCTGCGCAGCCAGCCAGTCCTCATTGCTGTTCAGCGACAGCTGCCACAGGCGGTTAAGCCTGTCACACAGTTGCAGCCCCAGTGACCACTCCAACCTCCCAGCCGCCCGTTGTGCAGTCAGTTCACATCGTCCGCCAGTTACCAGCAGTGTCGGTCCACAGCGTGGCTGGACTGGCCCCAGCTAACACACTGTTGCGGGACAAGCTGTGGTCACTCAGGCAGCTGTGCTGGCCCCACAAAGTCTGAACCGCAGGAGAACGGCGATCACAGGGAAGCGAAAGTGAAAGTAGAACCTATTCCGGCAATTAGCCATGCCACATTAGGCACTGCCAGCCGGATTATTCAGCCATCACAGACCACCCCTGTCCAGACAGTCACCATAGTACAACAGTGCCTCTAGGTCAACACCAGCTACCAATAAAAACTGTAACACAAAATGGTACTGATGCAGGACAAGGCAGCTCTACAACCTCTGCCTTGGCCCTGGCGGCACTGATGCTGTGGCGGAAGCAGACCTCGGCTAGACCTCGGAGAGGGAACTGGAAGAGCTGCCAGTTCCCCTCCAGAAGCAGACCTCGGCTGGACCTCAGAGAGGGAGCAGGAGAGTTTGCTCCCCTCCTGAGTCCTCTTGCCTGGAGGTTTGGTTCTTCCTCTACTTATAATTTTTTCCTGTAAATAAATCCTAACTTACCATTACTATTGTGGTCCATCGATTCCTTCTTTGAATCGCTGAGACCAAGAGCCTGAAATTCCGGGATCAGTACTTACGTGGCACCAATCCCCAGCACAGTCCACGGGGAGGTGAACAATGCGGCAGCGAGTCCTCTGCACATGCTGGCGACCCACACATCAGCATCAGCCTCCCTGCCCACAAAGTGCCAAAATGGCAACCAGCCAGAGCAGCCAGAGCTGAAGCGGCTGAAAATGGAGGGCAGTGAGAGTATCGTCATCGCCCTGAGCATGGACGCACCACTGGCAGCTTCGAGGGAGAAGGGCATCCAAAACTAGCGTCTGGGAGAGCTTTCTTACTTCCAAAATATCAACTTTGTGCTGCCAAAAGGAACACTGCCTCTCACCGATGCTCAGAACGCATCCTCTCGGTGGGTAGAGGGCCCTGCAGTTGGACTTCACCTCTCAGCAGTGAAACACAAAACCCAGATGGCCTTAAAGCTCCTTAATTTAAAGACAGGAGTCACACTTGAACAAAAACACACACAACAGGCTCGGCGCCTGTGGCTCAACGGGCTAAGGCGCCAGCCACGTACACCTGAGCTGGCAGGTTCGAATCCAGCCCGAGCCCGCCAAACAACAATGGCTGCAACCAGCCAGGCATTGTGGCGGGCGCCTGTAGTCCCAGCTACTTGGGAGGCGGAGACGAGAGACTTGCTTGAGCCCAGGAATTGCTGTGAGCTGTGATGCCACAGCACTCTATCCAGGGTGACAGCTTGAGGCTCTGTCTCAAAAGAAAAAAAAACACACACACAACAAAACTGGTTCTGAGATGGTGGCTCAGCTGCCAAGCACTCATCATGCTGCTGCCTCTTGGTGCAGCTTTTAACTACAAGTAAGAAAACTTCTGGACCAGACTATGTGAGGACAGTGGGCAGCGCCTGATGAGTGGGCCTCTAGGACTAGAGCCTCACCAGAGGCCAGGCAGGACCTGCCAGTGGCACTGGGAGACCAGACAGTATTTTGTTGCTCCTATGTGGAATTAGAATATTTGATGTGTAAGTTCTTTTTTTTTTTTTTTTGAGACAGAGCCTCAAGCTGTCACTCTGGATAGAGTGCTGTGCCATCACAGCTCACAGCAACCTCCAATTCCTGGGCTCAAGTGAGTCTCTTGCCTCCACCTCCCAAGTAGCTGGGACTACAGGCGCCAGCCACAACACCCGGCCATTTTTTGGTTGCAGCCGTCATTGTTGCTTGGTGGGCCCGGGCTGGATTTGAACCTGCCAGCTCAGGTGTACGTGGCTGGCGCCTTAGCCTGTTGAGTCACAGGCGCCAAGCCTCACTGTCTTATTTTCAAGAAGGCTCCACTTTGACCTTTTCCAAACTTCTGGGCTCCTCAGGGGCTAGAAACTGAATTTCAGCAGCTTTGTCCTGAACCAAACAAGAATACAAAAGGGAAACTCACATGATCCAAATTACTGGGGTGTTCCAAGTGTGCGCAATGTGATGTAGGGCTAGTATTCCCTCACTTTAGGATAGTGTTCTTGTGGAGACTTGGCCTCCTGAGATATCCACCATTCTGTGATTTTCCCCTGCTAGAGTAATAGTAGCTGGTAGTTGTGGTTGGGGCAGGGAGGGGCGGTGTCAGGACTTGGGGTTTCTGTGCTGTGGGACACAAGGGGAGAAGCGACAATCTTTAACCCTAATTTTCACTATTCTAGAAAGTATAGTGCTGATTTGTGTACAAAGATTTGAATTTTTTTTTTTTTTTGAGACAGAACCTCAAGCTGTCACCCTGGATAGAGTGCCATGGCATCACAGCTCACAGCAACCTCCAATTCCTGGACTCGAGCGAGTCTCCTGCCTCTGCCTCCCAAGTAGCTGGGACTACAGGCGCCAGCCACAACACCCGGCCATTTTTTGGTTGTAGCCATCATTGTTGTTTGGCGGCCTGGGCTGGATTCGAACCTGCCAGCTCAGGTGTACAGGGCTGGTGGCTTAGCCCATTGAGCCATAGGCGCCGAGCCAAGATTTGAAATTTTTAAAAAGCACCAAGTTCTTGAAATACAATAAAATATTCTTATTAATTTTAATTGAACAACAACAAAAAATCTTTAAATGGCTCCCAGCTGAATTCAGCAGGAATTTTGAAAATACACCCTGAGGAACCTTCTTGGCTGGGCAGAAAGCACTTCAGGGGTTCCTCAAACAAGGAGCATCCAGGCCAAACAACGACCACGGAAACTGCTCTGTGGAGCCTGTTCTTGGATTTTCTGTGTTTGATATTTCAGCGAGTGTTCATTCCTTCACCACATATTTACGGTTGTTCTAGCCTCAGGGAATTCAACAGTGAACAAAGCACCAAGCCATGTCCTCACAAGGCTTACATTCTAGGGAGTGAGTGAGACCAGAAGTAAATAAAAGAGATGTTATCTCAGATAAGTACTATGAAGAAAAATAAAGCAGCAGGCGAGATAGGAAATGCTGAGTGGGGGTAGGGGTTAAAATTTTAGAAAGATGAGGTGGTTTGGGAAAGGATCGTTGAGAAGGTGACATTCGAAGGCAGAAAGCCAGAAAGCTCAGGAGATACCTCACCAAAGAGCTTCCAGGTACAAGTAACAGCAGGTGCAAAGGCCCTGAGGTGGCAAGCGGCTGGTGTGGTCGAAGCAGAATAATTGAAGGCAACACTAGTTGAAAATTAGGTCGGGGTGAGAGAGTGTAGAATAATCTGAGTGTGCATGCCTGTTGTAAGGACATGGAGCTTTACCGGAATGAAATGACTAGTAGTTAAGAGGGAGGAAGCTGGCCAGGCGTGGTGTGGTGGTTCACGCCTATAATCCTAGCACTCTGAGAGGCTGAGGAGATTGGATTGCCTGAGCTCACAGATTCAAGACCAGCCTGAGCCCTAAGGAGACCCTCTCGCTCCACCTCTAATATTAGTGGGGCATGTGGCAGGTGCCTGTTGTCCCAGTTACTCTGGAGGCTGAGGCAAGAGACTCACTTCCAGCGGTTCTCAACCTGTGGGTCGCAACCCACGGGAACTGTACTAAAGGGTCGCAGCATTTGGAAGGTTGAGAACCACTAGTTAAGCCCAAGAGTTTGAGGTTGTTTTGAGCTGTGATGTCACAGCACTCTACTGAGGGTCACATAGTGAGAGAGTGAGATTCTGTCTCAAAAATATTAAATAAAGGGCGGTGCCTGTGGCTCATCAAGTAGGGCGCCAGCCCCATATCTTGAAGTTGGGGCGGCGCCTGTGGCTCATCCAGTAGGTCCCCAGCCCCACATACTGAAGTTGGTGGGTTCCATCCTGGCCTTGGCCGAACTGCAAAACAGAAAAATAGCTTGGCATTGTGGAGGGCGCCTGTAGTCCCAGCTACTCGGGAGGCTGAGGCAGGAGAATCTCCTAAGCCCACGAGTTGGAGGTAGCTGTGAGCTGTGTGACACCACGGCAATCTACCGAGAGCGAGAAAGTGAGACTCTGTCCCTACAAAAAAATAATAATAATAAAAATAAATAAATAAATAAATAAATAAGGCTGGGTTATTTTTTGTATTTTTTTTTTTTTTTTGAGACAGAGCCTCAAGCTGTCACCCTGGATAGAGTGCCGTGGCATCACAGATCACAGCAACCTCCAATTCCTGGGCTCAAGCGAGTCTCCTGCCTCCGCCTCCCAAGTAGCTGGGACTATAGGTGCCTACCACAACGCCCGGCCATTTTTTGATTGTAGCCATCATTGTTGTTTGGCGGGCCCGGGCTGGATTTGAACCGGCCAGCTCAGGTGCACGTGGCTGGTGCCTTATTCCGTTGAGCCACAGGCACCGAGCCACATTTTTTGTATTTTTTATGTCTCAAGAAAAAAAAAGGGTTGAATCAGTGGTTAGGGCATCAGCCACATACTCTACGGCCAGTGGGTGGACTAGATGGTTTCTTTTTTTTTTTTTTTTTTTGAGACAGAGCCTCAAGCTGTCACCCTGGATAGAGTGCCATGACATCACAGCTCACAGCAACCTCCAATTCCTGGGCTTAGCGAGTCTTCTGCCTCCCCCTCCCAAGTAGCTGGGACCATAGGTGCCCGCCACAACGCCCAGCCATTTTTTGGTTGCACCTGTCATTGCTGTTTGGCGGGCCCCGGCTGGATTCGAACCCGCCGGCTCATGTGTACATGGCTGGCGCCTTAGCCGGTTGAGCCACAGGCGCTGAGCCCTGACTAGATGGTTTCTAAGGGCCCTTCCAGTGTTAGCAATCATTCCACTACAAGTCTGTAACTCCCTAATTATAGACAAGTCCATCCTGTTTGCCTCCTTCTGCCCCAAATGTGAGGAAACTGGGATATATTCTCACAAATTATTGAATAAAAACAAACATCCATGAGGTTATCAGAGGAAAATACAGGCTCCTCACCAGTACTGCAGCGCATTTGCCCCCTAGCTATAGTCTGTTGTGAGGCGAGAGTATACACAGCAGGAACCCTGGAACAACCTGTTCAAGAAGGTTGGCATAGCCAGTGAGCACATCATTAGTCTACCCAATGAGGCTGACACGCTCCCAGCTTATTGTAGACATTGAAGTGTCTCTATTGTTTGTATTCGGAACACACAGGGGTTCAGAAGTGCCCACATCAAGTTCCTTGATGATGGTGTCTGGAACAATTACAACATTTGCATTGATCTTGCCTTTGGCTTTGTGTATATGAGTCATTACCAAAGCTTTGTTCCTTGGGAAATAAAGCTGCCTTCAGAGCCCAGAAGCCTGTTGATTTCCTATAACTACAACCTGGGATTGAAAAGCTATGTGGCAAATTGGTGTTTATTGATTTGGGGCGATATTAAGAGCATACCTTGCCCTGAAATTGCCTCTGTGAATCTGTTGTGGAAAAGACTTAGAAGCACTTTATAGAAGCTTACTTGTAGACTTTACTTTCTCCAGAGGAAAAGAATGAATTAAAAATAGAAAGACATTTGGTAGGAAACATTTTGAGCCTTCAATTTGAGGCTCAGTTCCACTGGTTGAGTATGATATCAGGTCATCCAAGAGATGTCTATAAGGTCAAGTGTGCAGGGGTTCCAGGGAGCACCCAGATGGCCAAAGGATAGGTTCTATTGACAATGACCAACATCATCTTTCTGTATGGGTTGAAAAAAACATTCCATTAGCATAAACTCTGAGAACCCTGGGATACCACTACTCCATAGCAGAAATCTAACAAGCAGAAGGGAGTTAAGGCCTTCACACATTCCTGACCAAATGCTAAGGGAACCCATGTGTTGTTGCATGTATAGCTTTTTGGGGTATGTGCCCTTTGATGGGGTCAATGTACGGTTAGGGTTGGTCTTTAGCATTTATGATACAGAAATTAGATTGGATCACTGCCTCCTCTTCCAAGGTGATGAGGTTCTGGGGAAACGATTCTGACTAATCAAATTCATAATAAGTGGATTTTAAAATCACAAGGCCAATTTAGTGATTTATAGTGCTAGATAACCTTCTATTGATCCCTATACAGCAATGATTCCCAGATGTTGAGATTTCATCGACCAATTTAAGTTCCAAAATAATGTAGGAGAATAATTTTAAAATGATTCATACTCATTGAGCACTTACTATATGACAGGGACTTTGAGACATTCTTTACATGATTTATTTCATTTAAACTTCACAATAATCCTGTGATATACTGTGGACTACTATTTTATCCCCCCATTATAGATGAGGAAATTAAGTTTCAGACAGAGGAAGTAATCTACAGATGGTAGACAGATCTATATGACTCTAAAGCCATGGAAGCCATAATAATAGAAGGCACAGCTCATTCCTCAATTAACTTGGAAGAATAATGGGAGGGGATGAGGAAGGAGCCTATAAGAAGAAAACATAGCTTCTCTTCTCCTACCTCTGACTCAGCTGCAGCTGTGACTCATAGAGGACTGAGGTCACTCAGCAAGCTGGAAATGACCCTGGACTTTAGTATTTGAGCCAATACATGAGTACTATAGCTCTGGTTATTATCCCCAACTGACCTCCCTCATCACCACTCTTCCAGAGTTATGCATTCTTCAGCCCTCCACTCCTATTTCAGACAAACGTGATCAAAGATGATGAATAAGGTGCTTGGTGTGCTGTTCGGGGATTGGGGAGGAGGGAAGCGGATTCTGAGACACCAGGGAGGTTGACAAAGAAGCAATTTCAAGGGTCCAGGAATTTGACAGTAACTCAGACTGGTCTCTTGGCATTTGCATGATTGGTGAGAATGGGGACTCTCGCCGCTGTGATGGCATTGATGTTGCCCAGGCGACAGACTTTCCTCCCACAGGATGCTGAGAAAATAAAATGAATCTCTCTCGTTCTCTCCTTCATTTGGAAACAATATTTTTTTAAGTTAACCCCGTTCTCCTCAGCAGGTGCGAAATAAAGTAGCTGCTTATATAATGCTCCGCAATTCCCACATTACATGAAACTGGGTTGATTAATCTATTTACATCTGGTTTGCAGAGGTGTCACTGACATAATGGTGGGTATTCATTTCCAGCAGTCACTGTATTCATCACTGATTTTCTACCTGCCACTTGTAGGCATAATAGGAATTTAGAGTGAATGTCATAGCTTGTGGAATGGGGGAGAATGAGGACTGGAAGGAACGTGTCTCCTGGGCAACTCAGCTCACTTAACCTTGGTAAACCTTCAGAATCCCAAGCCAAGGGGGTATTTTTTGTTTGTTTTGTTGTTGCTGTTGTTTGTTTGTTTTGGTTACCTGACAACATACCCATCCTGGTCTTCCTGGGGTTTTTTGGTCCATACCTCGCTTTACTACCAAATACAGCTGGCTATGAGGGATGATATGGGCCTCCCCCCACCTACAACTTTCCTCCCAGAGGAGACCTGCTCACTCTTGCCAGGTGTCAGAGCAGCAGGATCTCCTAGTCTGGGTAGCAGCAGACTTTTCTAACCCAAGCCTTAGGCTTTCTCTTTTCTCAGGTTTTCTTCTTTCATTCTTTATTGCACCCCCCCCCCCCATCCTGAGGTCATAAGCACAACATATATACTCCAGGTCCCTCATACCCAGGTGGAGACCTTCCTGACAACGGAGCATGGTGACAGCCTCAGGCCTTTGTAAATAGCTGCTCCTCCTGGATGAGTGGGCTGTGACCTTCACTTATCCCAATTATATAACCGTTGGTCAGCCAATTCCCATAAAGCTCTTCTCTGACCTAGTTGCACTTCTCAATTTAATGATTTCATAGGTTACAAGAGGTGCGGCTGCCAGGTTGCTATAGAAACCTTCGTGCTATTGACCTTTTTTCCCCCTAATAAAAAGTTTTTTAAAATGTTGAATCAACGATTCAATGAGGAATTGGGTGTATTTTAAGTGTGCTCTTTCACACTGGGGTATGGTTGAAATTCTGCTAGCTCAGACAAATTCAATTTGTCTCCTGAGGTTTCTTGTTTTGTTTTGTTTTGTACTTTCACATTTCCAGTCAAATAATCCTACTGAGGTCTTGAAAAGGAGAAAGGATAATATGGGAATTATCCCTTATTGTATATGATATTACTAAAGGACTAACTTCATTGTCATGCCTGGACTCTACATGCTGGTGTGTAGTGGGAAAGCCCAGAGAATTAACAAGAAGATATGGTTGAAGAGAGGTGGAGATAATAGAAGGCAGGCAAGCCTGAAGTCCCATTTTAAAAAGATCAGCTACAGTGGCTTGTACCTGTAATCCCAGGTCCTGGGGAGGCTGAAGTGGGAGGATTGCTGGAGCCCAGGAGTTCGAGATCAGCCCAGACAGCATAGTGAGACCTCATATCTAACAAATAAATATTAGTCAAGTATGGTGGGGTGCTCCTATTGTCCAAGGTAATCAGGAGGTAGAGGCAGGAAAATCTCTTGAGACCAGGGGTTTGAGGCTTCAGTGAGCTGTAATGGTGCTACCATACTCTAATCTGGGCAACAGAACAAAACCCTGTCTCAAAAATAAAACATTGCCTGACTCCTGTGAACCCTGAAGCCATTGCTCATCCAACTTTGAATGTCTCTGACACCCAGTAATGTTTGCAGTTGAGTTACTCCCAAGATACAGATGTAGACCTGCACCATAGCAGTAAGAGCAGTCAGGGTTCTTAATTATAAGCCACAGAAGCCATTTCTTTCTTTTTTTCTTTTCTTTTTTTTTTTTTTTTTTTTGAGACAGAGCCTCAAGCTGACACCCTGGATAGAGTGCTGTGGCATCACAGCTCACAGAAACCTCCAATTCCTGGGCTCTAACGAGTCTCCTGTCTCCTCCTCCCAAGTAGCTGGAACTACAGGCACCCACCACAATGCCCGGCCATTTTTTGGTTGCAGCCGTCTTTGTTGTTTGGCGGGCCCGGGCTGGATTCGAACTCTCCAGCTCAGGTGTACGCGGCTGGCACCTTAGCCCGTTGAGCCACAGGCGCCAAGCCAACACAGAAGCCATTTCTAATGGATTTAGGGAGAAAATGAATTTATTTTCTCCTAGAGTAAAGCCCCATTAGCACTGAGCACTGAACCAGGAACTCAATCTTGATGCAACGTTTGTTGGGCTATAGGCGCTCGGCCTCTCACCAACACTCATCAACTCATACTTCCTCAAATATAGGAAGGGGGCTTAGAGTCTGAGAAGCCAAAAAGAGGAAACATATTCATTCACTAGGGATACCATAACAAAATATGGCAGACTAGATGGTTTAAACACTTATACTAGATGGTTTAGATATTTATTTTCTTACAATTCTAGAAACCAAAAGTCCAAGATGTCAAAGGTGTTGAAGGTGTTGGCAGGCCTGGTTTCTCCTGAGGACTTTCTCCTTGACTTTCAGATGACCACCTTCTTGCCCTGTCCTCCCTTGGCCCTAGCTCTTCTTATTAAGGACACTAATCAAATTGGATTAAGGCCCAACCTGATGGCCTCATTTTAACTTAACCTCTTTAAAGGATCTATATCCAAATATAGTCCCATTCCAGAGTACCAGGGGTTAGGGCTTTGACATATGAATTAGGGGGCACAATTCAGCCTATAACAAGGACAAATATTTATTTCCCTGAGCTTGCCAACCTGTTTTGGGCACCACTGGTTTTGTTTCAGATGGCTCAGTATTCCGATCCCTCTGCCTTTCAATGGCCAAACTAGGCAGGCGATCCTCACTCCCACAACCTTATCTAATATCAGCTTCATTTTCTTGTCTACCAATTCTCTATTATTAGCATGGCTTGTGCCTGCACTTACTTAAATTAAAACATCTGGAGTTCTTAAACCTTCCGATCTGATATTCTTCTAGATGACCTACTGGACCTCAAAATGCCTAATGGTATCAAGTTCCTGTATAAGTATCAGTTCTCGACCTGAAGACCAGATGGGTGGAGATACCTAGGAACATTTGACTATCATGTTCCTCAAAATAAGCTCTGGAGAAAATGATTCAGAACTTGGTGCCATTGTCCTTGAAAAGGTCATAGTGTGTATGTGCCACTATTAATCTAAAAAGGCTAGGTACAAATGTCATGTTTTCACCATCAGAAGTACATTATTTTCTTTTTCTGATGTACTTTTAGGTCACTGAGGAGTGTAAACCCAAGTCTTGCTCTTTCTATCTCCCATTTTGCAAATTTCCATAATCCTGTTTTGTAAATTGATAGCCATTAATTTTTTCCTATTAGTAAAAGTGTCCTAGGTAAAATTCTGTTTGAAAAGAATGAAATGAGATTATTTTGTTTATCAGCCCCTACATACACATCTCCAGGCTCAATCGGATGACCTCTTTTCTTTAGCCAGATAAACAGAATGTTCTGTCCTTCTGACGGATAGTTAAGGGATGGGAGAGGTGGGGAGAGGTATAATGCTGTTCCTGGCAAGAGAGGGGTTTTGAATGGTAAAAGCCAGTGGTGGAGAGGATAGTCATAACTAAACTTTTAAAAAATATACCTATATGGCTTCATGAGTTGTGGGGGTTTTGTTTTTCATTGTTATTTGCAAAGCAGAAATCTATAAGAATTGTGATTGAAATGCACTGTGTCTTGGATGGCTATAGGAAACTCATTAGGAGAACAAGACAAAGCCCACTGGTGGGAGATGCTGGGAGCCATCAGCTGGGCCAGGCAGAGAACGACCAGGCACATAATGTTCAGAGCTCATTGCAACAGTGGAGCAGGGGAGAAGGAGCTGAGGTCAAAAGAACACAATAGTGTAACACAGGGCTCAAGAAAAAAAGAGCAGAGCAAGAGGAGGAATTAGAAACATGATTATGGAGCCAGGCACAGTGGCTCACACCTGTAATCCCAGCACTCTGGGAGGCCCAGGCAGGTGGATTGCTTGAGCTCAGGAGTTCGACACCAGCCTGAGAAAGAGTGAGACCCCATTTCTATTAAAAAATAAAAACTAGCCAGATATGGGGACGGGTACCTGTTCCCAGTCACTTGGAAGGCTGAGGCAGGAGGATCGCTTGAGCCCAAGAGACTGAGGTTACTGTAAGCTATGAGGCTATGAGCCACTCTATCTAAGGCAACAGAATAAGACTCTGTCCTAAGAAAAATAAAAATAATGTGATTATGGATCCACAATCCGAAAGCTCAAGTTTGAGGAGGCCAGGACACAAACTACCAGATGAATAAAACAGGGTGGGCAAAAAAGACAGAAGTTGAATGTCCAATTGGTTTTAGATCAAGAGAAAGACTATTCCCAAGAAGGGCCAGAATGGAAACCAGAGAGAAAATAGAGTAGGATGGTCTATGGGTCTAAAAGCCCCCAAATATAGCTACCCATATATATGGGTTTTAGCAGTTTCTCAAAGGCAGAATGTGTGGAGAGAGAGAGAGAGTTCACATAGACTTCCACGAGCCCAAGAAAGATCAAATGAATATTTGCATTTCCTTGATTGCTCTATCAATTCTAGGCAGGAGTCAAATAGCCAGCATTCCTGGAAGACTAAATCAAATCAGAAGGCGCAGAAGGGAAGTGTGAGACAGTCCCCAAACTCATCAGACTGGGCAAGTTGGGAGTTTGGGACAAGTCCAAATTCAACATTGTTCTGCTAATATGTAAAACCATCAGCAAATCACTGAACTGTTAGGGCAACCTTGGTGGTGTAAAATAATTATGGCTTAGAACCTCTTATTAACGATTATGGATTTAGTGTGTAAAAAGTCTTATATAGAATGTCCACAAATGGGGTCATTGATTCAGAGATCTGTGAACTCTATGTAAAGGGCATGCAAAATTGTGTGCATGTGTGTATGGATGTGATGTGTTTTTCTAGAGAGCAAACCCAAGAGTTCCACATGTGTGGGGGATCACTGAGATACAGCATACAAAGAATGATGTAGCTGCTCAGGTGACCAAAAAGTCAAGACTTAGAAGGAGTTTGGAAGGGTAATGGTGGTGTTTGTCTGGAAGGACTTTCACGCTTGTGCTGCTCCTCTGCAAGCTGCAGGGAGAGTTAGGGCTGTGAAGCCAACTGGAACAGACAGTCCTAGTGAGAGGCCCTCTGCTGCAAGTACCCCTGTCCTTGGGTGGGGAGGGGGCATTTGATCAAGACCTTACGTTTATGAAGGACCTCCATGTTTGTTTGTTTGTTTGTTTGTTTTTTGCAGTTTTTGGCCGGGGCTGGGTTTGAACCCGCCACCTCCAGCATATGGGGCTGGTGCCCTACTCACTGAGCCACAGGTGCCACCCATGGGCCTCCATGTTTGAAGTCATCTCACAAAAGGGTCATTTTTCATACATTTGCAGAGCTTCATGCACAAAACTGGGCAAAGACAAAATTCATCATATAACTTCAAATTTATGTTTCGTTTCCAGACTACACTGCATATAATGCAGCAACAATTAATTTTTATATAAATCCTGGACTTACCTTGCAAACAGCAAAATCGTACTGTATTAAATAGTTCTGTAATTAAATGTGCAAATGTGTTACCACAAATTTTATTTATTTAATTAATTAATTTATTTATTTTGCAGTTTTTGGCCAGGGCTGGGTTTGAACCTGCCACCTCCAGCATATGGGGCCAGCGTCTTACTCACTGAGCCACAGGAGCCACCCAAATTTTACAACCTTATCTTTGGCATTTCTTGTTTTTTGTTTTTTTGTTCACTCATGATAAGAGTTTTTTTAAATTGTGGTAACGACCACATATAAAATTTGCCACCTTAGCCATCTTTAAGTGCACTGTTCAGTAGCATTAATTATATTCACATTGATGGGCGACAGACCTCTAGAATTTTTTCTTTCTTTCTTTCTTTCTTTTTTTTTTTTTTTTTGAGACAGAGCCTCAAGCTGTCACCCTGGATAGAGTGAGAATCACAGCTCACAGCAACCTCCAATTCCTGGCTCAAGCGAGTCTCCTTCCTCTGCCTCCCAAGTAGCTGGGACTACAGGCGCCCACCACAGCGCCCGGCCATTTTTTTCAGCTGTCATTGTTGTTTGGCGGACCCAGGCTGGATTCGAACCCGCCAGCTCAGGTGTACATGGCCGGCACCTTAGCCCGTTGAGCCACAGGCGCCGAGCCCCTCTAGAATTTTTTCGACTTGCAAAACTGAAATTATCCCCACTGAACAACTCCTCATTTTATCTTGCAAACAGCAAATTTATATAGCATTAAGCCACTCTGTATTTTGTGAACGTGTTTTCACAAATTTTCTAACCTTATCTTTGATATGCCTTCTTTTTTTTTTATTTGTTGGTTTGTTTTAATACATGGGAAGGATTGTAAAATGAAAATGGTCTGGGGCTTTTTTATCTTCTGCAATTTTCTCACTTATTAGTCAAGTACAGTTATCTAGAAATCTAGAGAAGCCCTCAGGTGTGCTGGCCCAACTGTGGACAAGGAGAGGGATTCATCTGGGCCCACTATTCTAAACCCTCCAGGTTGTATGAAGTATACCCCTCTACTCCAATCATGCCACTCCTTGCTTTCCTCTCCCCATATCCAGTCTCCCCATCTCTGAATGCTCCAATCACTCCTCCAAAAAATGTCCATCTCACCACTTCTCTTCCTGTGACCAACCCCAAAGGGGTTTCCTGAGCTCAGGACTGCACATCAGGCTGTGCCAAGAGGACTCCCACAGTGGCTACCCAATGAGCCCCAACTTGCTCAGCAAGCTGAGTTCTTGTAGGCCAACCCTCTCCCCGAGACCCAAAAGTCTGCTGCCCAGACCTCCTTGAAGGCCAGCTGGTGTGGTGTCAATCAGAGCAAACAACACTGGGTCCTGGGTCTTGCTTACCTATCAGGAACCACCATGCCTGTGCTCTATCAGGCTGAACTGTTCACAGAGTTCCACATGACTGCTAAGTCCTTTCTATGGATGGCCATGTTTTTTTCCTGAATTGTTCCTTTTGCCTGGAATATTCTTTAACTCTAATCTCTCATCTAGAAAACATTTCATTCTGGATTCAGCTCCAGCATTTACTCCTCCCTATAACCTTGCCTGAGCACCTTCCCAACCATGATTAGGTGCTTTTCCTCTGAGCTACCACCTGCTCTGTGCAATAAATGGGTCTGTGTTTTCTTCTCTAGGGTGTGAGTCTCTCAAAAGCAGAGACAGTGTTGTATTTTCTTCTCTGTAGCTCAATGCCTAGAATCTGATATGTGTCCTCCAAATGGTTGGTCCATTAAAAAGTGGATGAATTGGAGGTGTTGGTGCCCTTGTAAAGGCCTAGATTAAGAACTACAACTGCAGCTGAGCTTCTATTTTCCTGGCAGTTCTTATAGGTGAACATTCTCATATTTGAACCTTGAGGTAGGCATGAGCACTAGAATTCCCTTTTATTATACCACTTAAAAAGTTCCTTCATCTATGGATTTATAGCCCTATAAAGCTGGTGGCCAACAAAAACAACTGTTTCTTTCAGGCATCTGGCCTCCAGCAGGAAGGACTGGATTGATTGCCTTCTTTTCTTTGTGAAGCTGTTTCATTATGGGACTTTAAAAACATTCAGGAGACACAGAAGTACACCATGTACTTGATGGGATTGTTGGACAAACCAACCAGCCTCAAAATCTCTTGTTCCTTATCGTCCAATTACACAAGATAGTGTCTATTTTGGGCGGAAAAATCATAGGAAATATTCTGACGATCTGTTCCCTGAAAAACAAAGCTAAATATGTTTTGATGGTCTGCCACAGAGGACCATATTTGGCCAAATCAAAATTGTGAGAAGCAGCCTGGGCTTTACAAGGCGATTAACGATTATAGCTAGGCCGGCACTTGTTGAATGCTCACTCACTCTGAGCCAGAGGTCTATAAGCATCATCTCATTTAACGTTTGCAATAGCCCTGTGAGGGAGATACTATTATTACCAGCATTTTGCAGATGTGGAAACTGAGACATGGAGATGTTAAGTGATTTAAGATAACATAGACAGAAAGTGGCGGGAGCAAAATTCTAACCTAAACTCTAGAGTCTATGTTCTCAGCCACCTTACTTTGTTAGTAGTTGATGGATGGATGGATGAATTCATGAATACAGTGGAAGGTATTGTGAGTTGAAGGGTCATCCGTGCTGGTCAGTGATCCCCAAATCTGATTTTATGTTTAGCTGGGATAGCAATTCCAGCATCTTCTGTGATTATCTAAATGACCAGGGGTGGGGGTGCCTGGGCCGGCAGATGTGACACTCAAGGACTCTTCTTTCTCAGCCTTCAGCAGGTTACCTCAGGCCCACAGAAGCTGGACTTGTGTGAATGGAGGTGGAGGTTTCTCCCAAGCAGCAGGTTGTGTGAGAGAAAAACTCCTACAACAGAGAAGCAGTCTAAAGGGAAGATGGACGGGGCAGTCAGAGAGAGAACAATCCCCAAAGGGGGACCTTTCCCAATAGGATACAGATGCATTTACACAATTATTTGTTCTGGTTTGGTGCCTGTGGCTCATCAGGCTAAGGCGCCAGCCACGTACACCTGAGCTGGTGGTTCCAATCCAGCCTGGCCCACCAAACAACGACGGCTGCAACCAAAAAATGACCGGGCATTGTGGCGGGCGCCTACAGTCCCAGCTACTTGGGAGGCGGAGGCAAGAGACTCGCTTGAGCCCAGGAATTGGAGGTTGCTTTGAGCTGTGATTTCATAGCACTCTACCGAGGGTGACAGCTTGAGGCTCTGTCTCAAAAAAAAAAAAAAATTATTTTTTCTTCCCAGTAAAAGCTCCAATCTCCAAGAAGCTGAAGCCAGAAAAGTGGCCTGCACGATGGAATCCAAGAAGCTAAGCTGAAGCGGTACAGCTGACCTAGTCTGCTCAGCTCCCATTCTTCCCCACACCCCTCCCGTGATTACCTGCTTAAGGTTTCACTGTGATTGTCGAGATGTTTATCTCGGGAGACTTCAGAAAGTAGTCACACATAGACAATAGGTGTTGTGATATTGGTAAAGGTTACTTTGGGAATATGATGTTATTTGCTGACGATTCCCTTAGATATTTTGTTGAAGTTAAAATTACCTTTATGTTTGTAGAGACAGGAAAAAGTGTTTGGGCTTTCTCTCCCATGGCCTTGGGGATGGGTCAAGATGAAATTCTCTAGGCTTTCTTCCCATGGGAAGGCTGTGCTCCTAGATAGCCGCAACTGTGTACAGTGAGGTCACGCTTATGTAATTGCTGCTTGGCATGCTGCCACCTTTGTTCCCCTGGGTGAAAAGGTGCACAGGACCTTACCCTTGTGCGGATTGTGGACTGCAGATTGCGATGTGTAACTTACCAGTGAGAGCATGTCATGCCTGCTCTCTATGCCTGAGTTTCTCTGAGGTCTGGTCAAAGGAGAATACTGGCATTATAATGTTGTTTAAACATTTTGCATTGTTGAAGACTACTTCGATGTCATTTTCTGTCAGATAAAGTTAAAATTTTCTAGGTTTGTTTCCTGGTACTTCCATTATAAAAATGATTAGAATTGTATCTGAGGCAGAACTGTCCTTTTTTTTTTTTTTTTGAGACAGAGCCTCAAGCTATCACCCTGGATAGAGTGCTGTTGCATCATAGCTCACAGCAACCTCCAATTCCTGGGCTCAAGTGAGTCTCCTGCCTCCACCTCCCAAGTAGCTGGGACTACAGGCGCCCACCACAACACCCGGCCATTTTTTGGTTGCAGCTGTCATTGTTGTTTGGCAGGCCTGGGCTGGATTTGAACCGGCCAGCTCAGGTGTACGTGGCTGGCGCCTTAGCCTGTTGAGCCACAGGCACCGAGCCGAGGCAGAACCATCTTTGAGAGACTACTCTTTCTGTTTTCCAGAATTGCTGGCCTCCTGATAAAGTTTGGTGGACCTAATTCCTGCCTCTGCATCTGGTTGACAGTGACAGGCTGCCAGGCCCTCTTCTGCCAGTAACAAAGCCACATCAGAACACTCACGAGGAGAGGAGAGGGAGACGTGAGCTTCCCCGAGTGTGTTGAATGTGCATCAAATTTTATTTAGCCTTTTGGGCTTGGTGCCGAGGCTGACGGGGTCAAATCCAGCCCGGGCCTGCCAAGCAAGAAAGGCAACTACAACCACAAAATCGCCGGGCATTTTGGTGGGCCCCTGTAGTCCCAACTACTTTGGAGACTGAGCCAAGGGAATCGCTTGAGCCCAAGAGTTTGAGGTTGCTGCGAGCTGTGACCCCATGGCGCTCGACCCAGGGCGACAGCTTGAGACTCTGTTTCAAAAAAAAGAAAAAAAATCAGGCTTTTGTCTTATTTTGGCTGCTAACTCATGGAATGACGTTGAACACTGTTGTGCCACCACAATTCTCTTATCTGTAAAATACTGGCTGAAATCAGGAAATTTAGCTGGGTCAAATGATTTAAGTCCTCTTCCAATTCTGGGAAATAAGACTCTGGACCAGTGTTTTTCAACCTATTTTTATCTCACAGCACACTTGAACCTATAGTTAAATGTCCACAGCACACTTATTTTATGTTGATCACTATATATATATACACACACATATACATATAATTGTTGTTCATTGAACTTCTTTTGAAAATAATTTAATTAATGCTCTTTAAGAATTTTCACAGCATACCTAAGATCCCGACACACAGTGTGCCATGGCACACCGGTTGAAAATCACTCCTCTAGTGTCCAGAACTATGGAATTGGAGCTTTTAACATTTCTCCTTTATTTGCCTTACGAGTCTCCAAATCCATACTCCCATTTGTCTTTGGTACAAGAATATTCAAAGCAGCCAGGAGGTAGGAAGAAGCACAAGCTGGGCAAGCTGAGTTGATATTCCTGGGGCCTCTGAGTTTGTAGTCATTAGGGAGAGAAGCCCTCTTGGAGGACGGTCCAAACGACAGGAAATGGGCAGGTCTTCGGAGGACTAGAATTTGAAAGAATATTTTAGGACACAGGAATCAAGGCCCAAGAAGTAAGTAGAGTGGTGGACTTCATGAGAGGCAGTCTAACTCATAGAGTAGGGATAATAGCTGTGGGGCACACAGCTTTGATCTCCAGCCCAGTCTCTCTGATTCCTAGCTGTGTGACTGTGAACAAGTCACCTTAAGTTTCTGAGCTGCAATTTCCTTTTTCTTTGTAAAACCTGAGTAATAATAGCCCTTACCTCAGGACTGAACAACTAATGCTTAGCATAGTGCCCAGCACACAGTTAGCATTCAATAAATGGTTAGTTGTTTTGCTGTCATAATTATTAGAAGTTCTCCACCAGGCATCTGTGAGCTAAGTTGTCCTGCTGGGTCTATGGAACTGCATGGTGAGCAGCCCATAATAGAGGTTAAGAATATGGGCCCTGGCCCAAGTTTTAATCAGTATGGCCATGGGCAAGTAACATAACCACCCTATGCCACAGTTGACTCACCTATAACATGGGATTAGAGACCTATTTCATAGATTATAGCGAAGTTCTGATGAGAAACAATGTTAAAAGTCAAAGGAAAAAACCTGACATGTAGTGAACTCTCAATGGACATTGGGCTGGCCTTTGGATCAGTGACCAAATTAGCAAGCGGCTCCTGGTACACTGTCTGTCCTTCCTGGGATCAGACTAAGGGTGCAAGAACATGACTCATGCAACCTTAGTTTGGGTATAAGTGGCATCCCCAAATCCCATCAAGATGGAAGATCAAAGACATAGTCTATATGGAAAGAGGATGCAATGAAGTTCTGCCCAGAGGGCAGTGCCTGTGGCTCAACGAGTAGGGCGCCGGCCCCATATACCGAAGGTGGCAGGTTCAAACCCAGCCTCGGCAGAACTGCAAAACAGAAAACTAGCTGGAGGTTGTGGCGGGCGCCTGTAGTCCCAGCTACTCGGGAGGCTGAGGCAAGAGAATCGCCTAAGCCCAGGAGTTGGAGGTTGCTGTGAGCTGTGGGACACCACGGCACTCTACGAGGGTGATATAGTGAGACTCTGTCTCTACAAACAACAACAACAACAACAACAAAAAAGAAGTTCTGCCCAGAGGAAAAAGTGGCTTTCATGATTATCCATTTCCATAACCCTTCTATCTCTCCATTTCTCCTTCTTTGCTAACTTCCCCCTCCTCTCCCTACATTCTTCTCTTCCTCCAGTGGGAATTTGTCATTGTAGACTGCCTAAGTGGAAGGGTTTAACTTTGTGGATCTAATGCTCTCCCAACCCTAACCATTGGTCATTTTATGAGAAAGTACTCATTTGAGCTTATAAAAGGAAGCCATGGTCCTGAGAATGTAGATTTGCTTCTAGGAGTAGCAACAGACATTCTGATGAGCTAAAGGGGCAACGATCCACCCCTGTCCCCATGATTGTGGTGAATATCTCCACAACACACCTATAAAGTCCAAAGGAAGCAAGATAATTTTATAGCAAAACTGGATTTAGGGCAAATAGGTTATTTAGGGACAATTTTGCACCACTTGTAATGTCCAGATATGGTTTATGTTGACTTACTGGAAGATAGGCAGTATTCTGCAAGGAGGTGCAATTTGGGGGGTTACATGTCGATAAATGGAAATGACTGTTTTGTTTATTTGTTTGTTTTTGTTGTTGTTGCAGTTTGGCTAGGGATCAGGTTTGAACCCGCCACCTTCGGCATATGGGGCCGGCGCCCTACTCATTGAGCCACAGGCACCGCCCAAAATGACCATTTTCTAGGGCTTTGTAATGCAACAATGTGATTTGCTAATATATGTGTATAAGTGGACGGGAAAAATGGATGGCCAGTCAACATACAGTATAGGCTGAAATGGGAAAATCAAGAACTAAACTGGAAAGGATGTGTCATGTGGCTTGGATGTTTGGCTCCTGCAAATTTCATGTTAAAATATGGAGTTGAATGTGGGACTTGGTGAGAGGTGTTTGGGTCATGGGAGTGGATCCCTCATGAATGGCTTGGTGCCCTCCCAGCAACAATGGGAGAGTTTTCTCACTTTTTTAGTTCGCGTGAGAACTGGTTTAAAAGTGCATGGGCACCCCTGATTCTTTCTCTCTTGCTCCTTCTCTCACTGTACGACACATCTGCTCTCCCTTCACCTTCTGCCTTGACAGCTCCCTGTAACCTTCATCTGGAGCAGACAGATGCTGGTGCCATGCTTTTTGTACAGCCTACAGAACTGTGAACCAAATATGCCTCTTTATAAATTACCCAACCTCAGGTGTTCCTTTATAGCCACACAAACCAAAATAAGACAGTGGGAGAAGGATTGGAGGAACAGAAGCAGGGCTCTTTGGAGCTTGCACTTCTCTGCCTTATCCAGGATATACCTCTACACTGAGCTGACCACAGACGAGTCCAACTAGGAAGTTTCTGCATTACCTGGAAGAAATCAGTATGGTAATATTGACACCAGGCCTTCCTAGGAGTGAAGAAATGATAAAAAATGTAAGGGAAGAAGGGGAAGTTTAGACATCTAGAGCATTTCTCCTTCCTTTCTCTTGCTCATATCTGATTTGGGGACTGGGAGTAGCTTCTAGGAAGGCATCTTTGGCCCTGGAGAACTTAAAGGAACCGGAGTGGATCCCAAAGGAGCAGCAGCAGAAAGTTTTAGCTTTAGTTCTACTCAAGACCTGGCAAACAGCCACAAAGAGAACCTACTTAGACGGTCCGATCTAGTTCTTCAGAAAGTTGTGCATACTTTCTTGGCAGGAGGACCGTCTTGGAGAAATCGGCTTGAATCTTTGGCTTAAGTGTCCTCTATTGTCAGGAGCCATAGAGACAATGGTCTTGCCATTTTGTCAAGGCCTAATCTTAAACTTCTACTTCTACTTCTTCAAGCCTGCCCCATTTCCCAAAAGTCAAACTGACCCAGCCTGCAGTTAGCCCATTGAAGGGTTGACAACTGCCATGGCAACATATCCTCCTTAGTT
>CAUYRH010145964.1:0-43559 GCA_963574655.1 Perodicticus potto | reverse complement strand
GGGGCTGGCAGCTCCATGGAGAGGTGCTAAAGTGTGAGATCTATGCGTCAGAGGGAGCTGATACATGGTACTTAGGAGGAAAGCGGACACACCAGGTGTTTACTAGTGATACCTGACAATTATTATCTGGTTTAATTAAGCCAAAGTATCGAGGGTCCATTTCCCATAAGTATGGCCCTTAAAAATAAATAGACCTTGCTGGGTGCGGCGGCTCACGCCTGTAATCTCAGCACTCTGGGAGGCCGAGGCTGGGTGCTCAGGAGTTTGAGACCAGCCTGAGCAAGAGTGAGACCCCATCTTTAAGAATAGCTGGGTGTTGTGACGGGTATCGTGGCAGGTGCCTGTAGTCCCAGCTACTTGGGAGGCTGAGGCAAAAGAATCACTTGAGCCCGAAAGTTTCAGGTTGCTGTGAGCTGTGATGCCAAGGCACTATACTGAGAACGCCAAAGTGAGATTCTGTCTCAATAAAAACAAACAAACAAACAAAACTCCCTTACTTCATCCTGCCTAGCGGCCAGGCATGTGAGCCTGAAGTATAAATTTCAGCATACACATTACTCATAATTAAATATAGTTTATTTTACTGATCTGGTAACAAGTGACATTTCATGATTACAAGCTTTAAAAATTTCATACAAGTACAATTTTTTAAAATACAGAACATTTACACACCAAAATATCAAAGGCACTATTAGGTTACATGATAGGTGACAATACATTAACAGACACAGCATTGTTTATCGGCTCCTTCAGCTTCTGTGTCCGTGGTGATCGTGGAGGGCCCAGTTCTGCACTTCCCCTTTGGCGAACAGTGAAAAGAAAACCGCGCCGAATACATTGATCGCAGCGCCGATACAGAAAACTGTTTGCCATTCTCTGACGGTGTTCTGTGGGAAGAAAGAAAAATGCAAATGAAAAATATGTTGCTTGTAGTCTGCTTATAAAAAGGGTGGTGTCATAAGATTGCTAAAACAGCAGTATTATTGAGAGAAGCCGCCATGCTCGAAACAACTCCAATGTCCATTAGGAGTGGGATGGTGGTATATTTGTTTAATGAAAGACACACGTAATACAGCAACGTGCAGGAATGAGCACAGCGTGAATATATCTCATAAAATAAAATGTTAGGGGCGGTGCCTGTGGCTCAGTGAGTAGGGCGCCAGCCCCAAGTGTGGCGGGTTCAAACCTGGCCCTGGCCAAACTGCAACAAAAAAATAGCCGGGCGTTGTGGCGGGCGCCTGTAGTCCCAGTTACTCGGGAGGCTGAGACAAGAGAATCGCCTAAGCTCAGGAGCTGGAGGTTGCTGTGAGCCATGAAGCCACGGCACTCTACCGAGGGCGACAAAGTGAGACTCTGTCTCTAAAACAAACAAAACCCCAAAATGTTAGGCAAAAGAAGGCAGATAAAAAGAATGATTCCTTTGGTGGAAAGCTCAAAAGTCAGACAAGGTTACAGGTGGGAGGAGGGCTCCCCTCAGCAGGCTGAGGCAGGAATGTTGGTACCTGGGGCTTCTCCTGGGAGGTAATGTCCTGTTTCTTAATGGGGTGCTGGTTACACACATATGTTCATTTTGCGAAAATTCATCCAGCTCCATACTGGCATTTATGCATTTAAAAAATCGATGTTATACTTCAGTAAAACGTTTACTAAAAATAAAAAGTGGGGCATATTCCCCAATCACCACTCAAGTTCCTACGTGGGTGGTGTCAGGTGGGCCACGAGAAGATGAGCTATGAGGAATCTGAAGTTCAGGTTTGGGGGTGTCTGGGGCCCTGGCGGGAGCCCTGACCCTGAATGGCACAGAGCAGGGCACGAGTGGGCTTTGTCAGGGAGGGAAGGACAATTATTCAGTGTGAAAACCGGGAGCGTAGGAATGTGAGACAGTTCCCTAAACTTCTGGGTCATGTGACTACCTTTCACAAACATTTTTTGGATTTTTACAATTTCAATCTAACCCGGGTGCCTACCTTTGCAGTATTTAAAAAAAACACAAAAACAAAAACAAAAAACAAGGAGTAGAATTTGCAGTGAGGAAGAAAAAGACAAGGCACAGGGAAGGTGTCGTGAGGTTATTTAGAAAAAAGGAAAAACACGGAGAAAGAAAGCAGCACCCTCTGTTGTTATACTTCTCTGAGACAAATGTATTTCAGTGAAAACAAACAAACAAACAAAAAAAACCAGGCTCGGCGCCTGTGGCTCAAGCGGCTAAGGCGCCAGCCACGTACACCTGAGCTGGCGGGTTCGAATCCAGCCCGGACCCGCCAAGCAACAATGACGGCTGCAACCAAAAAATGGCCGGGCGTTGTGGTGGGCACCTGTAGTCCCAGCTACTTGGGAGGCAGAGGCAGGAGAATGACCTGAACCCAGGAGCTGGAGGTTGCTGTGAGCTGTGATGCCACAGCACTCTACTCAGGGTGACAGCTTGAGGCTCTGTCTCAAAAAAAAAAAAAAAAAGTTTCGGTGACTAAAATTTATTTTTTTATTTTCTCAAATTTAGATATACTAATGACACATCACATTCTATAGAAGGAGTTAGTCAATAATTATATATTAGAAAGATATGTTTAAGACAGCTTGTTAGGATTATTAAGACAAAGTTTTTCTGTGTGACCTATAGGATAAAATAAGACTCCAGAGTTGTTTGGGGGCTATGAGTGACTTAAAATTAATCATTTGTACTAGAAATCTCACATAGCTCCTAGTTTTCTTGTTTTTTTTTTTTTGAGACAGAGTCTCAAGCTGTTGCCCTGGGTAGAGTGCTGTGACATCACAGCTCACAGCAACCTCCAACTCCTGGGCTTATGTGATTCTCTTGCCTCTGCCAAGTAGCTGGGACTACAGGCGCTCGCCATAACGCCTGGCTATTTTTTTTTTTTCTGGTTGTAGTTGTTATTGTTGTTTGACAGGCCCAGGCTGGATTCGATCCTACCAGCTCTGGTATATGTGGCTGGTACCTTAGCCCCTTGAGCTCCAGGCGCAGAGCCTCCTAGTTAGTTTTTTAACAAAAATTCTATCAGATGGCTCGGCACCTGTAGCTCAATGGCTAGGGTACCAGCCACATTTACCAAGGCTGGTGGGTTCAAATTCAGCCTGGGCCTGACAAACAACAATGACAACTACAACCAAAAAATAGCCAGCTGTTGTGGTGGGCGCCTGTAGTCCCAGCTACTTGGGAAGCTGAGGCAAGAGAATCTCTTAAGTCCAAGAGTTTGAGGTTGCTGTGAACTGTGACACCACAGCACTCTACCCAGGGCGACATAGTGAGACTCTGTCTCAAAAAAAAAAAATTCTACCAGTTATGAGAGAATGTTTTGTTTATAACAAAATTGAACCTCAGACACACTTTTAAATTAAATTAAATTTAATTTATTTTATTTTTTTTGTTTTTTTTTTTTTTGCAGTTCAGCCGAGGCCGGACTTGCACCTGCCACCTTCAGTATATGGGGCCGGCACCCTACTTGCTGAGCCACAGGTGCCGCCCATATTTATTTTATTTTTTTGAGACAGAGTCTTACTCGTCACCTGGTTGAGTGCTATGGTGTCGTAGCTGACGGCAGCCTCAAACTCCTGGGCACAAGTGATCCTCTTGCCTCAGCCTCCCTGGGAGCTGGGATTACAGGCGCCCACTACAGTGCTTGGCTAGTTTTTCTATTTTTAGTAGAGATGGTGTCTTGCTGTTGCTCAGCTGGTGTTGAACTCCTGAGCTCAAGCAATGCCCCTGCCTCAGCCTCTCAGAGTGCTAGGATTACAGGCGTGAGCCACTGTCCCAACCTCAGAAATACTTTTTTTTGAGACAGAGTTTTACAATGTCACCCTTGGTAGAGTGCTGTTGCGTCACAGCTCACAGCAACCTCAAACTCTTGGGCTTAAGCGATTCTCTTGCCTCAGACCCCCGAGTAGCTGGGACTACAGGCATCCGTCACAACGCCTGGCTAATTTTTGGTTGTGGTTGTCATTGTTGTTTAGCAGGCCTGGGCAGGGCTTGAACCCGCCAGCTCCAGTGTATGTGGCTGGCACTCTACTCACTGAGCTACGGACACCAAGCCGGAAATACTTTGAATTTTAATTATCTCTTTCTTTATTTATACTGACTGATTCCACACAGTGTTGAGGTTAGGTTTTATTTTTTTTTAATTTTTTATTTTTTTTAAATTTTATTTTTTATTTTTTTTGAGACAGAGCCTCAAGCTGTCACCCTGGATAGAGTGCTGTGGCATCGCAGCTCACAGCAACCTCCAATTCCTGGGCTCAAGCGAGTCTCCTGCCTCAGCCTCCCTAGTAGCTGGGACTACAGGCGCCCGCCACAACGCCCGGCCATTTTTTGGTTGCGGCCGTCTTTGTTGTTTGGCGGGCCCGGGCTGGATTCGAACCTGCCAGCCCAGGTGTACATGGCTGGCGCTTTAGCCCATTGAGCCACAGGTGCCGAGCCTGAGGTTAGGTTTTAATTGTAAGCAATTATAACTGTAGAGGCAAGTGTGTGCTTTTCCTTTTTCAAAATAATATCCTTTTCATAACATTAAACAAATGCTGTAACGTATCCCAAATCCAACTCAGTCCCCACTTTATAAGCATTCAAGATTTTGATTCAGAAATCCCTATTTCCCTAGAAGTGCTAGGACTACCAATAAGTGAAATTAAAACGTGGGAGTTTGTAGACTTAGACTCCATGAAGACAAGGTTAAGCATTTTTGATTTGTCCATATTGAGACACAGAATGTTAGAAAGAAAAATTCTGCAAGCTCCTTTCCTATTGAGAGAAAATAGTACCAGAGAGGCACGAATTGACTTAAGTGAGGAGTTCGAAATAGAAACAGTACCTGGGGGTCGGGCCGCGTGGCTCACGCCTATAATCTTGGCACTCTGGGAGGCCAGCGGGAAGGACCCCTTGAGCTTAGGAGTCTGAGACCACCTCGCCCACCCTCCGTCTCTCATGTAGTAGCCCTCAAATATGTGAAGACACGAGCCTGCCTTCCACGTCTGCTGGTCCGCTAATCATTCTCAGTTACTGCCACTGCTCCTCACTCATTCTCTCATGATTTCCTGACACCTCACTTTCATGGGCCCACTTTTAATATATATATATATATTTTTAATTGAGACAGAGTCTCACTTTGTCACCCTCAGTAGAGTGCCGTGGTGTCACAGCTCATAGCAACCTCAAAGTCTTGGGCTTAAGCGAGTCTTCTGGCTCAGCCTCCCAAGTAGCTGGGACTACAGGTGCGGGCCAAACGCCCGGCTATTTTTTGTTGTTGTTGTTGCAGTTGTGATTGTTTAGCAGGCCTGGGCTAGGCTTGAACCCTCCGGCGTCGGGGTATGTGGCTCGTGCCCTACTCATTGAGCTACGGGTGCTGCACCACTTTTAATAGTTTTACATTGCCAATTTTTATTTGTCCAAACCAAAGACAAAAATCATTTATGTGGCATAATTTCACAACTTTTAATTACCTGTGCAGTTTTGGCTATAATATCTTATTTAACTTAGTTGTGCTGTTCTATCTAAAACCCAGAGTATTCCTTGAAAAATACACATTCCCTTGGCCGGAGCCCAACATGCCCACAATCCTAGCACTCTGGGAGGCTGAGGTAGGCGGGTTGCTTGAGCTCAGGCGTTTGAGACCAGCCTTAGTAAGACAGAGACCTCGACTCCATGAAAAATAGAAAAATTAGCTGGGCGGTATGGTGGGAGCCTGTAGTCCCAGCTACTCTCAAGGTTGGGACAAGAGGACCTCTTGAGCCCAAGAGTTTGAGGTCGTTGTGAGCTATTATGCCAGGGCACGCTCCCCAGGGCAACATAGTGAGACTCTGTCTGTCCCCCCCCCGAAAAATGAAAATATACTTTCCCACCCATTAAGGCATTTAACACTTTGTTGCTAAATAGAATTTCATAAGAAAAAATATTCAGAATTTTACCCTTCATGAAATACTTCTATATCAACTTTGACATGGATGTATACCTCCAAAATCTTTTCAGTGTGAAAGCAAATTACTTACGTGGGGGGTCAGACTTTTAGCGATGACAGGCCCGATCATTCCTGGAATGGTGGCGAACGTGTTTGTGATCCCCAGGAGGATGCCAGCGTACCTGCAGGGACGTTTTCACAGAGGTTTGTTACTGTGCGGCCACGGGAGCGGCTTCTGTCCATAGCGCCCTCCTCCACTCCCAGGTCGTGTTCTTAGGGAATTTCACGTCTAAATGAAATGTCTCACTGAAATGAGATTTTATATTCAGCAGGTGAAAAACTTGCATCTCAGTAGTTAGTTAGCCTTTTAACATGCCACGGAGGAACAGGCTGTTGAAATGATCCATCTTGTTTTTATTTATTTATATTTTGAAATGATCCATTTTAAAGTGACACAGGAAAATGTTGAGATATTGTTTTGTACATGCAGATAACTATATCTGGATAAGAAGCTTGGTGTGTCTCGCTTACATTTTTTTAATTTATTTTTATTTATTTTTTTTTTAGCTTACTTTTTTTTAAGTTTAAAAAAGAATGTATTTCATGCTTACAAAATTCTATCGTAACTAATTGTTGAAAATTAATAATAAAACACAAAAACTGCAAGAAAATAAAATTACTTATAATTCTTTTGCATAGAGATAATTAACATTAACATTTCGGTGAATATCCTAATTATTTTCATCTATATACATATATTTCTAGTATATTATTATAGACATGAGATTATATTGAACATACAATTAAACTTGTTCCACTAATTATGTATTTGCTTATAGCTAAAATCCTTGCACCCTCTCTCCAAAGTAGACATTATGTATATGACAAAAAAGACACTTGTATTAAGCTTGGGAAGAGTTTCTCAAATGCAATGATTTATGTTAAGGGCAAATCTTAGGGGAATGGGATATTTCTATGTTTAGATGCAATCTTTTTTCTTTTTTTTTGAGACAGAGTCTCACTTTGTCACCCTCAGTAGAGTGCCATGGTGTCATAGCTCACAGCAACCTGAAGATTCTCAGCCTCCCAAGTAGCTGGGACTACAGGTGCCTGCCATGACACCTAGCTATTTTTAGAAATGGGGTCTTGCTCTAGCTCAGGCTTGTCTCGAACCTGTGAGCTCAGGCAATCCACTCGCCTTGGCCTCCCAGAGTGCTGGGATTACAGGCGTGAGTCACGGTGCCTGGCCCTTTGCCAGTTTTCAAAGTATCTTCCTGCACACACATCCCTGCTCTCCATTAAGTAAAAACTAGGGTGAAATGTGGTGTCATTAGCAGTTCCAGTGCCAGGGCAAGTCAGGCCGGGCAGGTCCCGGTTGCCCTAGGAAGTGAGAGGCCACCCCCGCAGGCCCTGCTTGCACTGGGTCTCTGCTCCCTACATGTAGGCCCCAGGCTCAGGACTCCTGTTCTGCATCTGTTTAGTGTGCCCGCTGCCCTTGTGTTGAATGGGTGGCAAGCGGGAGAGTGAGTGGATCACAGTCTCTGTGGGGTATGCAGCTCCTGTGGAGATGTCCAGAATCTGCACAGCCCAAGCACCTGGACCCCCTGCCTGGTTGCTGGCCACATTGACTTCTCCTGTCATTCATATGGTGCCCTGACCAGTCCAGCCAGTGGGATAGGTGGGAGAAAAATGCAAATAACCCAAGTTCTCTCTCCATGCAAGCTCCTGTGGCTGCCGGGGTCCTGTCTCAACCTCTGTGCTGCCACCCTGGAATTATGTGTAAATCCCAACATTTTCTCCTATCAGGATACTCCCTCAATCAGTGTCAGAGCATAGGTGAGGGGAGAGATGCTTGGCTAGAGAGTCCATTTTCTCCTCTGCAAAATGGGAATAAAGGTAATAAACAGGGTCCTGAATACCTCCTGGGTGTCAGTCTCTGCCAAAGCAGTAGAGTGCAGTGGTGAACAAGAAAGGCTTCAGAGCAGGCAGAACTTGGTTCAAATCCCAGGCCTGCCACTTCTATTCATCATTCTTATGTTTTGTTAAGCAAGTGACTCGAATTCAGCTCCAGCCACCCACCTACCTAAAGGCTTTTAAGACAAACAGTAAAGTCCTAGGGGTGTCCAAACTGCATACGTGAGGATTGTTTTGCTTATCTGTGGTGTCAGATATTGCGGAAATTATGCACGGACCGTGTTTTTTGCTCACCAGCTGCCGTTAGTGTTTGTGTATTTCATGTGTGGCCCCAAACAACTCTTCTTCCAATGTGCGGCAGAGAGGAAAAACTGGTGGGCCATTCCTGGACTGCCCCGTGCCTAGCACGGGATGTGCACACAGTCACTGTTAGCAATGAGTCCTGGGACTCTCATCCGTGGGTACCAGTCACTGCACTTCCCCAAGCACGCTGCGGCAAGGAGGGGTTCAAAATAGTCAGTGCGTGTCCAAGAACGTGGACATAAAACCTACATCTCAGAGTTAAGTTACAAAATGACAGATAACCACAGAAGAGAAACACATTGCCTTAAAGACACAGGGTGGCTCCCAGGCCCGTGCGCTGAACAGTGGGAGTCCGAGAGCATTCTCCTATCAGCCCAAGAGCTCAAGCAGCAGCTGCGGGGGTCGGAAGCCCACGCAACAGAGGCAGCTGTGGGAAGGGCAGCCCACCTCACAGGAAGCAGCACAGGGGAAGCCTAACAGTGGGGCGGATACCCTGGGTTGTCTGAGCCCATCACCAGGAAATATCTGGATTATGCTTCTCTTGTGAGCAAGAGAAGTCATGAACCAAAGGAAGTGACCACTTGATGCCTTGGCATTAATCTCTGTGCTTCTCGAGAATATGGCCTGGAAGAGTGAGACAGAGGTTCAGACTCCCTGCCATGGTCAGTGTGCCAAGCAGCCCACCCCTGTCAGGTGGGGCAGGCTGAGCCGTCTGTTCTCCTGAGTGTGTCTCTTCAGATTCCCACCCCCGGAAAATGTTTCCTAAATGAGTGACCCAACGGCCAGGTGAAGCACTGTGACATCTGCTCAAAGACAGCTTCTTGCTCACATTCTGCCATAGATAAACCAGAATTTTGAAGGAATATTGCTTCTAGAAAACAGAACACGTCAGGCATGCCCCAGTCCCACTACCTGCAAGCAGCCATGGGTTGGTTAGTGAGCTTGGGGGTTATTTTTCACTTTCTTCTTTACATTTTTTGTATTTGCCAGATTTTCTACCAAAAACATGGATTGCTTTTAAGAACATAAAATATAGATGACCAGAGAGTCCACAGGACAATATACCTGAAAAATGTCTCCTGCTCATATACTAAACATTCTATGTTGGGAACCATACAATCCCGTTCAACCTGCTACCACGTGGGTTTAGCTACATGTTAGGCTGTCTCTTTACAGGATCTCAAGGGCTTTGCCATTTGTAGTGTCTGTGTGTTTTAGGGTGTGAAGCAGGAAGTCTGCACCAGAAAATAGAAGGGGTTAGGGGTGATCAGGCAGGGGCAGCTGAGCTTGAAGCCATATATGACTTCAACACTAGCAAAAGCATTGATTTCCATTTGCCCAATTTAAGAATGTGGCCCCCGCCCCTTGAAATTTATGTATTTTAAGCAGTAGATTTTGAGAAAAGATGGAACAGAGGAGAGGAAGAACAAGGAATATAAAACAGAGGAATGGCCTAAACATGCTAAAAAGATTTTTTTGGAAATTTTCAAGTTCACCTCAGTTGAGGGTGGGTGGAGAAAACTGCCCTTGTTTCCTCTGAACAAATGTTGCTTCCTCCTCTCCCCAGCCCCTCCCTGACTCAGCACCTTAATTGCCCCCTCTCACTGAACATGCTTTGCGGTCAAGCTCACTCCTCTCCCCATTAGCCTTAGATTCTGCCAAGACATGGGTCTGGGGTGCTCTACAAATTCGGATGCTGGACGCAAGAAATACACAACAGAATGATACAGGAATACGTCCCCAAAGGATGCAGAATTCCCTAACTCAAAGCCAGTTCTCAATGACCAGCTCCATCCCAGGATGGAGGGATGGAGAAAAACAAAGGTGACCCAGGCCCCACAGCTCCCCAGGCTAGGTGGCCAACAGTAGAAACTGTAAGAGAAGTATGTGCTCAGGGCACTTAACAAAGGAACCATTGCTCTCTGGGGGGAGATTACTCTTGCACATTACTCCCTGGGTAGGCTTCTAATCCATGAAAATGGGGCCAGAGGACCGAGAAGAGTCCACCGGGCCGGGGCAGAGTGCTAGGTGAGGGCAGGGAGCTGCATGAGGCTGGCCAGGCTATGAAAGGTCTGGAATGTCACACTGAGGAATCCAGACTTCATCCCACAGTCAGTAGCTCTGAGTTTCAGATTTCAGAGTCCAGTATAAGTTCAACAAATGTGGGGGACTTAAGATGGCTAATTGGTTATTTTGCCAAATAAGGCCTTTCAAACCCAAAACCAAAAACTCAGTAACAACTACCGCTTACTATCATTTTAAAAGTTGGGAGAACACAAACTTAAAATGAAAAATAGTCCTCTCTCCACCACCACAAAAGACAGCTGGTGACCATCTACTGACATTCAGTGACCACTACACTGTCCTTACCGTTCTCACCTTCCTGCAGACAAATGGAAACTTCCTCACTGAATGAGGCTGGGGACCAAGAAAGCTGGGACGGCTCACACCTGAGTTACGCCTGTTTGTGTATCCAAGATGTAACACAAGTTTTGTTTGCAGGTACAAAACCTCAAAATGAGGTAAAGTTTATGCAAGTGCTGGGCATGGTGCCCAGCACAGGCCCCCTGGGTGTGACACCTCTAGCACAACAGGATGGAGCTGATGTTCCGGGCGGGGCGGGGTGGGGGGAGCTTGCATGGCCAAATGGGCTTGGGAAACACCGAGACTTTCAGAAATGTACTATTTGCGCATCTACTGTGTAAGTGAAGACTGGACTTCAGTATGCAGTGTCCCCCTAATGTGCTGGATTCTCAGTTCTGATACAGACTGTGGGAGCCCCACAGAGGTTTGCTTGTTATTTAGCATGCGTGAGGTTAACGAGGGCAAGATTAGAGAAGAGCCATGCGAGCCGAGGAGCACCTGGCAAGCACGGCCAGCAGCGGCACCCACACACCCGCCCGGCAGGAGACAGCCCTGTACCTCCAGGTCAGAGTTGATGGAGGAGACCTCGGAGGAGCTGCTGGAAGACACTCGGGCCCGGATGACCTGAACAGGTGGGTACGAGGGGGGCTCCTGCAGGGGTGCATCTCCAGTGGTCGTCTGTCCGTCACCAGGCAGTCTGGTGGCACTGCTGCCTGCCTGCAATGAGTGTGGGAAAGGACAGTTAGTTCCCTTCTTTATTGTTGAGTTGCCAAAGCATTCACATTCAAGAACTTCAGTATGCAAAAGGCATGAAAGGGTGCATAGGACAGCGTCCACCTGCACTGTCCTCTCCTGGCCCTCCGGCTCCTCTCCCCACAGGCAGCCAGTGCTCAGTTTCCGGTGTGTCCCGGATCTTCTATACATGTACAGTCAAATACATGTATGTGTATTTCCCCTATTTCCACAAAAGGTGGCATATTCTATACTCTCTTAAGCACCTTGGTTTTTTTACCAAACAATATGCTTTAGAGATAGTTCTGTGTCAGAAGTTTTGGGGGGTATGGTAGCATTGTAGGTGTTTACCGTCTATTTAACTAGTCCCCTACTGGTGGACAGTTAGGGTGTTTCCAATCTCTTGCTTTTGCAATCAACAATGTACATCCAAGATTTCAAGGAATTTAAAGGATCTATTCCTAGAGGTGGAACTGCTGGATTGAAAGATATGTGCACTTAAAATCTGGGTACTATTGTCAAAAATGCCCTCCATACAGTCTTTCCCCATGCCTATCAGATTGAAAGGTACGTGCATTTAAAATCTGGGTACTATTGTCAAAAATGCCCTCCATACAGTCTTTCCCCATGCCTATCAGCACTGTACCAAAGTGAGCTGGGACGGTTTAGTGGAGGAAGGAACTTGTGAGATGTTCTTCGTATCTATCATCTGTCTCAGACCAGCACTTCCTCACGGGGTGTGAGGTCCTCAGAGGTGAGCTGGATTTTCCAAGCCATGCAGGATTCAGGTCATTCCACAGACACGTGACAGCGGACCAACATCTTCCACTAATTAACCATGTGACCTCACAAAGAATCTGTCCTCTTTTAAGTCTCAGTTTCTAATCTATAAAAGGAGGGTGATAATCCTTGCTTTGTCTCCGTCGAAGGGGTGTCACAGAACTCTGATGTAAATGCCCTGGACATAAGAGAAGAATGGTTATGAGTATTGGACCCCAAACCAAGCAGGGCTCCAGCCCTCAATGGGTTCAGTGCACAATTCCATGTGGCGCTCAGCTGCACAGACAGTCACAGCGCACAGAAGAAACAAAGGCAGCCTTCTGGAGCAGCCTGGGAACACAGGTGAGGTGCCACCCTGCTGCCCACCTGGGAAGGAAGCTGAAACAGAAAGCTCTGGGCAGGGTGGGGAAGCAGAGTGTCTTAGGAACAACAGTGATAACGTCTATAAATTCCCAGGGCCTGACTACACCTGAGTCAACAGACAAATGAGGTTTTCAAACCTGTACGCCAAGCCCAATGCAAATGATATACACGGCTAGGCTCAGCCTGAACAACAGGGATGCTCTCCCAGCAACTCCTAGAAAATCCCTCCTTAGGACCAGCACTTGGGGGGTTCCTGGGACAACAAGGGAGCACCTCTGTGGCTCCTGTTACCCCTTTCCAGATAGCCATCCAAACAGGATACACAGTTGTGCACACAGAGACCTGTCTCACCACAGCCTTGTCCATTGGACATCATTAACTGAGCAGGTACAAAATGGCAGCAAAGCACATTCTCTCAGCTCCCAGACTCAGCAGGTTTAGTTTGAAACCTCTTTCTGTGATTCTCTAAATAAGGGATCTTGGACAAATTACTTAACCTCTCTTTACTTCAATTTAAAGTGATATTGTTAATGAAATAATAGAAATGATAGTATCTATTTCATAGGATAGATAACAGCAATTTTTAATAATAATGATAATCGCCCATTTATCAAGTGCTTTATTGGTCTCAGTCATCATGCCAAGGAGGCTGTGCAGCACAGAGGTCAATGGCACAAACTAAGGTAGAGACAGGACTGAATTCTGGTTTTACCACTGACAAACTGACCTCTATGCGTCCCAGTTTCCCTATCTGTAGAATGAGAATAATACCTCCAGGGCTGGCTGTGAGGATGAAAGCTAATATACATAAAACACATACACTAGTCTTCTAGCCCATAACAAGCACCAAGTAAGGAGCCAGTATTTAGCTCTCAGTACACAGGCTACATGGAATGAATAGCGCCCATAGGAGGGAGGGAGTTGCTTTCTGCCCAAGCTGGACAGTGGTGCTTGGGCTCCCTCTCACCCCCTGGTGGACACAAAAGGAAGAGGCCCGGTGCAGGCTAAAAACAACAACAAAACTAGCCAGTGCGCTCCAGTGGAAGAAGGAACATGCTCTTGTTTTTGTCTGTTCCCATCAAGAATCCACTGCTACAGTTACAGTGAATACAACTTTTGACTGTTCTTTTTCAGAAGTTCCGTAATTTAAAACTTTCTAAAAACTAGTCAGGCATTGTATTAGGAACCTGTAGTCCCAGCTACTTGGGAGGCTGAGGCAAGAGGATGGCTTGAGCCCAAGAGTTTGTGGTTGCTGTGAGCTATGATGATGCCATGGCACCCTACTCAGAGCAACAGAGTGAGATTCGGTCTCAAAAAATAATAAAAAGAAAAGGGAAATGAAATAAAAGTATAAACTATACTTTCTAGTGCAGCTTGATGCTGTCAGAGTTTCCTATTTTTCCACCACACAACCAGCCTAATGGAGGCCGTCATGGGCTCCTAACTGTAAGCATGCTCTGAATCTCTCTGAACTTCATTTCATCACACACGGTTATCTGCACCCAATATCCAAGGAACAACAACAGCAAAGAGCAAAACTATCCCTGAGCACCTGTGCAGCTGTCAGGGCGCCACCACTAGACCATGTTTCAAAGCAGCTGTTTACTGAGAGCCCAGGACAGCAGGGCACTAGAGTCAACAAGATGGGAGACAAAGCTTCTCGGCAGGAATCACCAAAAAAAAAAAAAAAAAAAAAAAAAAAAGCCTAAGATAATGATAAGCGCTGTGCAGAGGATTTAAACAGGTAATAAAAGAGAGGAACAGGACAGAGGGGTGGAGGCTACTTGGCACTGGTGGCTGGGGAAGGGCTTCAGAGAAGGTGAGGTTTTCGTTGAAGTCTGATAAGAAAGAGGCAGGTGTGTGAAAATTAGGAGGAGGAACATTCTGTGCAGAGGAATGGAGAGAAACCTCATGCAGCCAGAGAGGGGGAGGACCAGTGGGAGGATGGCCAGGTGAAGAGGACAGGCGGGAGGACGGACAGGTGAGGACAGATAGGAGAATGGACAGGTGAGGGGGCCAGGCGGGGGGACGGACAGGTGAGGAGGACAGGCGGGAGAATGGACAGGTGAGGACAGGCAGGAGGATGGACAGGTGAGGAGAGAGGGCCCAGCCAGAGAGGAGCAGCCCTGGATTGGATTCTATTCTGCCTGAAATGGAAAACAGAATGAGATTTACTTTTGTGAAAGAGCTGCTGCGGTAGCAGCTGAGAGGAAGGCCAGTTGGGAGGCTCCAGACCTCCTTTAAGGAAGCAATCACAGGACTGCAGATGGGCTGGATAGGCAGGGGGGTGTAGTGAGGGAAAGAGAGGAATTTTTGGCTTGAACCACTGTATGGACAAGTGGTGGGTCTGGGCATGGAAATCCAGAATTCTGTGTTGGACACGGCAAGTGTGAGACACCATATGGTGACGCTGACTAGGCAGCTGGGCAGCCAAGACTGGAACTGCAGTGAGAGAAGGATGGGGACCCAAACCAGGGAGTCAGCAAGAGCCAGCATTCTGAGCTAGGGGACCACAGAGGACATCAGAAGAAGGGGATCCTCCTAGGACTTGAGGGCACCCCTGCCCTAAAGTCAAGCATACTGGGAAGAGCCAGAAAAGGCTGTGAGGTGGCAGGAAAGCCCAGGATAGTGGAGGGTGGGAGCTGCAGAAGTCAGAGACAGTGGCTAAATGAGTTGAGTCTCAATTAGAACAGAAATGACTGAATTTAGCAGTCATTTGGAAGTTACTATTGACCTTGACAAGAACAGTCTTAGCCAGTGGTTCTCAACCTGTGGGTAGCGATCCCTTTGGGGCTCAAAGGACCCTTTCACAGGGATTGCCTAAATATATCCTGCATATCAGATATTTACATTATGATTCATAACAGTAGCAAAATTACAGTTATGGTTGGGGTTCACCACAACATGAGGAACTGTATTAAAGTGTTGTGGCATTCGGAAGGTTGAGAACCACTGGTCTCAGTGGAATTGTAGGGTGACAGGGTAAACTTCTTGTCACCTCTTTCCCAATTTTTTTCTCCTGAGAACCCTGTGTGTAAGCCAGACTCCCAGGAGGCACCCAGAGCCCTCCCTCCCTCATTCACACCCTCCCCACCTCCAACACTCTCTCAGCTCCATCTCTGCTTTTCCATTTGCTCTGTTCAGGTCACATTGCCACTTTCCTTACTGCCCTGTTGCTATTCTCTCCCCTAGGCCACCGGCAACAGTGTCTCAGTGGCAACTGTGAAATGCACATTTGACCTTGGCCTTGAGTCTTGGGCACTCAAGCCTGCCCTGGGCCCTATAACAAGCTCCAGGGTATTATGATCTGAGCCCTGCCTCCCCTGACTCCTCAGGGTACCAGCACAGGCCACCCCAAAACATGCCTCTTTGGCATATGGATTATTTTGAAAACCAGCAGAAACAGAAGCTCTTTACCTCCCATAATTGCTGAAAAATCAAATACAGAGATTTATGCTTATACAAATGTCTTCAAGAGGAAGAGAGCTATTTCCAGAGTCTCTTGTCACTTGAGAGACTGAATAACCAGACAGCTCTTACTGAACTCTGCCCCTCCCCAGCACTCTCCTCCCAACCCTGGAAGCCCCAAGCCCCTTTTCCTTTTTATGGTCTAAGACTGTAGATAAGCCTCAAATCACCTGGCCACCCTGCTGAGTTATACTTTTGTGAATTTCCCTAAACAAGTAGTTAAAGCTGTTTCTTTTCGTCTCTCTTGTTAATGCTTTAAAATGCTTTACAAGTTTGATTCACAGCCGCAGGCACTGAACTAAGAGAGGAGCAAGAAAGATATTCCCCCTCCTTTCACTTCCCCTCATCTGCCCCTCCTCCACACCTTGGTAGAGGGCCCTACTGTACCTGCTTCCCTGTCTTGTTCTGCCCATCCTGCAGCTAAAGTAGCACCTCCTCCAGGAAGCCCTCCAAGACTGCTTCCCACTCTCTTGGCCACTCACCTGCTGCACAGGCTCAATGGTTAGCTCCATATAGCGACTGATTGCTGCCATAGTCTTCAGTGACTTGCGGTGTGACATTGTGGTGAGAGGCACCCACTCCGAATTCTTTCAAGTGGAGACAGAAAGGGGAATTATTAAAGTTAGGAGGCACTCTCTAAAAATAAGTTACCATTTTATTCAAAAGAACCTCCAGGATATTTCGTCTGGGTTGTTCGGTTTTTTAATAGTACATCTCACTTTCTGTTTCCTCTAAAATGTGTCTGTCTGAGGTCACAGGTTACCAAGCTTTGCAGAATAAAAGAATCAACTCAGGATCTTAAAAAACAAAACAACTAATGTGTAGTTCCCCCTCCCAGACATTTAATTGGTATGGGACATGAGCTGAGTGAGCATTGGACAGTTTAAATACTCCCAACTGGGATGGCGCCCATAGCCCAGTGGGTAGGGTGCCAGCCACATACACCGAGGCTGGCGGGCTTGAACTAGGCCTGGGCCAGCTAAAACCACAATGACAACTGGAACCACAATAACAACAACGAAGAAAATAGTCGGGCATTGTGGCGGGCGCCTGTAGTCCAGCTACTTTGGAGGCTGAGGCAAGAGAACTGCTTAAGCCCAAGAGTTGGAGGGCTGTGAGCTGTGAGCTGTGATGCCATGGCACTCTACCCAGGGCGATAGCTTGAGACTTTGTCTCCAAAAAAATAAAAAACAATAAAATAAATAAATAAATAAAAATAAAACTCCCCCAGACAATTCTATTCTTATTAACATCTTTTACTTGTTTGATTCACAGGCCCCAGCTACTGAACCTAAGAGGGTAGTGGGAAGAGATTTTGCTCCTCTTCACTTCTTCCTTCCTTTTGACCCTCCACTGTGGCCTTGGAGAGCTCCTTACTGTTACCGGCTTCCCTGCCTTGTCCTGTCCATCCCTCAGCTAAAATAGCACCTCCTTCAGGAGGCCCTCCATGACTGCTTCCTATTCTCTTGGACATCCAACAAAGCTTAGGAACCACTGCAGTAGGTGCCAAATAAATGCTTTTGTATAGCATTAGTTCTCAAACTTTAATATGTATCAGAAATACTTGGTGGGCTTGATAAACTACAGATTACTGGACCACATCCTCAGTTTCAGATTTGGGAAGTCTGGGTGCAGGCCTAGAATTTGCATTTCGAACAGTTTCCCAGGTGATATTGGTCTAGGCCAGGCGTCCTCAAACTTTTTAAACAGGGGGCCAATTCACTGTCCCTCAGACCGTTGGAGGCCCAGACTATAGTTTTAAAAAAAAAAACTATGAACAAATTCCTATGCACACTGCACATCCTATTTTGAAGTAAAAAACAAAACGGGAACAAATATAATTCACATCAACGCATGTGGCCTGCGAGCCGTAGTTTGAGGACCCCTGGTCTTGGCCAACTTTGAGAACCATGAGTGTAAACGGTTGCTGAAGATGTTCTGAAGCAATGGTTCTCAACCTTCCTAATGCTGTGGCCCTTTAAGACAGTTACTGTGGATCGCGATCTACAGGTTGAGAACTGCCGCTCTAAAGGCTTCTACTTCTCTCTTCAGAATACTAAGATACACAGAACTCACTCTTAATATTTTAGCTCCTTCCTGGCTATAACTACATAACAGTTGCTAGAATAAAATGAAAATAATTTCCCACTAGGGCTTTCATGGCAACTTGGATAAGAAGCTTTTATCTTTGTCATAAATGCCACTTTCTTCTATTTCATTAATTCAGATTGCATTGTTAAGCCTTTTAGAGGACATTTGGAGTAGTTCTCTCTTTTATCTGTCCAAATGCACCCTCCCCCTTCCTCTGTCCTGGCCACAGGGAAATTCACTCATGGTTTCATTCCTATCCCTGCAGGAGGAACTTAAGGTAGTGAAGAGCCCAGGTAACAGGTGAGAATATTTTCCTTAAAATAATTACCTTACATTCTAGAGGGAACTACCTTACATTCTAGTCCTAACAAGCTTTCTTATATTATGAGCTATTTTCTCAAATATTTGGAACCAAGAACTTTTATGAAAACAAATGGCCTCAATTACAGTAAGTTCTGTCTACTTACACACGTCACCTATTTAAATCAGTAAAAGACAAACACATTTGCCCTATATGTACTAACTTTTACTGATGGTATGACATTTTTGTAAATGTTGACTGTTACTGTAAACACTTCTAAACATTAGCTTTTCAGCAATATCAACCAAAAAAAGGAGCAATAGAGGAACTAGTTACATTGCAGTGAACACAAAAAGCAAATGGGACCTTGTGGTTTGAGATGAATTTCTAGAGACAGCATCACAGGCAAATTCCCGAAGCCTGTACCAAACAGCTCAGCATGATGACAGGCTCTGGGACACTGTACTAAATGCTGGGGACTGTTTGGACATCAAAGATGTGTGTGAGGCTCGGCGCCTGTAGCTCAGCAGCTAGGGTGCCAGCCACATAAATCAGAGCTGGCAGGTTCAAATCCAGCCCGGGCCTGCCAAACTACAATGACACCTACAACCAAAAAATAGCCGGGCGTTGTGGCAGGCGCCTATAGTCCTAGTTACTTGGGAGGCTGAGGCAAGAGAATCGCTTAAGCCCAAGAGTTTGAGGTTGCTGTGAGCTGATGCCACGACACGCTACCCAAGGTGACAGTTTGAGACTCTTGTCTCAAAAAAAAAAAAAAAAGATGTGAAATTGAGAACACATTTTTGAATGAAACAGGAAGGGAAATTGCATTATTTTAAAATTAATATATTAATGTATGTGTATGTGATTTATGTATCTCGTTAAATTACTCAATAGCATGGGCAACTGACTATTACATCTACATTGCTAAAAATGTATTAAGTTCATTAAGGGATCAAAAACACTAAAAAAAATTGTAAGTGGAAAAATGGAGGATCCCACTGCATTCAGAGTCACCTTAGCTTTGGACATGAACATGGCTTTTTTAAGCGACCATCTGACCGAAGGCAGAGCAACTTTCAGAACTCCCAAGCCCAGCCCTTGCTGAGGCTTGCTCCCCTGTCAACTCCACGTCAGCACACATGTTGGTGGGACCAGAGTTTTCCAGCTTTCCAGCCAGAGACCTTGTCCTTGTTCTGCACCTCCGGGTTTTCTTCCTCTTTCTCTGCACAGGTCAAAAGGGCTTGGGTGTCAGGGCTCTCTCTGGCTTCAGCGACAAATCCCAAAACTCGTCTCATCTTGTTTTTCAGCACGCACGAAAGGAAAATGATCTGAGCGGGGGCAGCAGTTAAGGTGGACGGATGCAGAGCACTCCCAGCTGCCTGGTGCACCCTTGGCCTCCCCACCCACCCCATGGCCAGTCAGCCCTCCCCAGTTAGAAGTGATGATCTGAGGACACAGCCCTGGCTGTGTCCTGTCTTACCAGGGCCCAGCACCCAACAACACCCTGACCTTAACAAGCGTTGGGTTTTGAAAAACATCTTTCTTGAAGGATTTGGCTTATAACGACAGTATACAGGCAGTGAGTTAGATCGTGTCTCTGAAAATTAATGTCTACCTGCAGCCTCAGAGAGTGCACACTTGGAAGGAGGGTCTTTGCTCATGTCATTAGTCATTCACACACATCAAGCACCACACAGCAGCCACTGCTCCCTGTCAGTGCCTCCAGCCAAGTCCTCCCTGCTGCCCACTATCTGCACTTGAAGCTGACGCCAAGGTCACTCGGGTCTCAGCACATCAGGGAACACCTCCCGGGGACTAGGAGGCCGCTCAGCAGTTACTGGCAAATGGCAGGGCTTGTCAGCTTTTGTCTCTGCCTCTCCTGCTCAGGCCCGGCACCACCGAGAGCAGGGAGGGAATAACTCACCTGCCTGCCCAGCCTGTGAGAAACGCAAGGGTGGTGGGGAAGAGGCTCCCAGGACGGCAGGCACCACCCAGGAGGAGACACGGCAGGGAGCAGAGCTGAGACTGGAACGTGGGCCTTCTCCTCTGAGGGCCAGGGCCCTTCACACTCCCCCTTACTGTTTCAGAGAGTTTCTTCTTATGTAAAAAGGGAAAACACAAAACTGCAAATCATCCCACTTGTGTCTGTCTGCCTCTGGTTTCAAACCACCTCCTGGACCTCTAGGAGAGATCCATCTAGCAGGAGGGCAGGGGAGTGTGACTGGGAGGGGTGGGTGTGAGACACAGGCCTCCCCTGGCTGCAGCAGGCGAGCTCCCCAGTCCTGAGGTGGATACCGCAAGGTCCAGCGCAGCTCGGCCCAGGGAGGTCAGGAACCAGGGTGTGGCCCGCAGCAGGTACTCGGGCCGCCGGTCATGGGCCACAATGGCCGAGGTGTAGAGGAGGCCGGCCAAGGCCGACAGAAGCCGGGTCCACAGGTGGATGGAGGAAAACGTCTTCCCCTGGCACTGGTAGAGAGAGAAGGGACTGGGCAGTGAGGAACACCGGATCGTGAGACCCAGGGTCCTCAATTGTGCAGCAGTCTGGGGGCAAGCCCTCTGCCCACCGCCAGTCCCCAAGGGCTCTGCTTCTGTTAAACTTCTAGTGTCTGCTTAAGTTGCTTCTTTTGTCTGTTGAACTCCTATTCATACTTAAGAATCTTAACCCTGGAAAACCTTCCCTTTCCCCTCCATCCTAAGGTGAACAAATAACTCCTTTTCTGGGCCTATCACCCGGCCACATCCTCCAGCAGAGTGACCATGACTCAGCTGTTTACAGGGTGGCCATGTGGGGACACACCCAAGAGAACACCGTGTGAAGCCTGGGGTTGTGCTGCCATAAGCCAAGACACGGCAGGAGCTGGGGGAGAAGCCTGGGACAGACAATCCCCCAGAGCCTTTAGAGGGAGCATAGCCCTGATCTTGGGGCTCTGGCCTCCAGAGCCACAATACAAGAAATTTCTGCTGTTCAAAGTTTGTGGTGCTTTGTTACAGCAGTCCTGTGGAGCAACTACTGGGGGTCAAGGCACCGTACCAGACCCTTCAGAGGTCCTCATGCGACATAGCCCAGGCCCTACCCTGAAACCTGGGGGGCTGCTGAGCCAGCCCAGGCTCCCCACTCCCTTCCTCAATCTGCAGATGGGCACCTGCTGCTGAGGTCTGGGTCTGGGAGGTTTCTGGCAGCCTAGAACAGGCTGAAGCTTCACACAAACCACCACTGACCATTTGCTTTCCCCAAACCCGGTGCCCCAGGAACTGTCATGGAACCATGACGCTTTTGGGCAAGTGATTCTTTTTAGACTGAACGATGGGCCTGTTACATTTCATGGTGGTAGGCTTGGCCACCATTCCTGTTCTTGTCAGTGAGACAAGAACAGCTGTCTGAGTTGTCTGCAGAGAAAACTTGGCAGAGCGGGTTCCACGTGTCCACAGTGAGCTGCTGTCCCCAGCGCCATCATGCAGGGTGGCTTTCCTGTGTGCTCTCCTCTGCCCGGACTGCCGTCCCAAGCCTCTGCCCCCTCGAATCCCACCATTACCCCTACACCAACATGACGCCTCCCCACCACTCTGTGGCCAGCAGTGCAAACGGTTTTCAGCCTTGCTCATTTGAATAGCAGCAGAGCCTTCTCTCTCTCTTCTAAAACCCCCAACATCTGTTTCTGTCTGTCTCAGAGCGTTACGAGGCCCTGTTTCACATTTCTGTGTCTTCCGTGGGATTGTGGATGCTCCACAGGTTAGGATATATCAAAGCTTCCATCTGTATCCCCCATAGCACTGGCCAGCACGGGGCTGCCCTCACTCCAGATGCTTGAAAAATACCTGCCAACAGGACACTAGACCTGCCAGAACGGCAGGACCTGACTGTGTCCAGCTCTAAAATAAGACTCTCTAATGGTCTTGTTTATGCAGCCCCAGGGCTCAGTCCTGAGAGCCTGCCTCTCACTGACTACAGGAAATGGCGAAAAACTCAGTAGGCTTTCCCTGGAGGCTGTGGCAGTCCTTAGGATGCCTGGGTCAGCTGTCTGTTCTCCACACATACAACTTCCTCATTGTCACACACAGTGACACCACAGCTCTGCCCCATGACCTAGAGCTTCCAGGCTGCCTGCCCCATGACCCACAATCCCAGCCCTGCCCCAGCCTCACGATTCTGGAGAGCGGGGGGATCTGGGAGGCCCAGGAGCCCATGGCAGCGATGCTGCCCAGCAGGTAGCCAAGGAGTTCAGTCTTTTCCTGCAAGAAGAGGTGATATGCCGTCAGGGCTCTGCAGACACTGTCCCTTGTCCCAAGAAATAGCGGAATCTGAGGAGTCCTTTTCTGCTTTTAGAAGGTTTCTCCTAATAATGGAAACTGCTAAGCTTTGCCCCCTGCCCCCAGGGCATGCGCACCACCCCACATCCTCCTGTGGTGGCTCAGCCTCACCTGCAGCAGGCTCGCCAGCAGCCTCCTCTGCGGCCCCCGGACAGGCGCTGAAGCCTTTGGGACAGTAGCCCAGAGAACCCAGCATGGGCCCAGGCTCAGTGGCAGGGCCAGGGCAAATACACTGGCCCTGAGCCGCTGTCTCCTCTTCCTTTCTCGGGCACCACGATCTGCAACAGACACCAAGACTCTACGTGGCTCTTAGAACCCAGAACTCCTCAGATAGCTGCACGGGAAGAACTAGCGTTGACTCCACCTGATGCCAGAGCCAAGGTCATGCCACCTCTTTAAGAAGGCTTTCCTCCCAACCCCCCACGATTGGCACTGTTCTCCCTTCTAAGGCCGGGATGACATTATTTTTATCATATGTATCTGTGCGCAGACAGCAGCACATCTCCTAGACTAGAACTCCCAAAGACAGATGAGATGCCCTGGTGGTTTCTCTAATCTCCAGAGAGCAGAACTGCTCACACTTCAGGACTGCACCCGTGAATGACTGTATTCATGCCGAGGCACCTAAACTGAGCAGAACAAACAGCAATAAGCAGCATCTTTTGAAAGATTCCTTCAAATATGCGACTGATACTCCTCTGAGCAATTCTAGTAATAACAATTCTCCCTGGGGCAGCCCTGAGCAGCTGAGGGCATGCTACCTTACCCACCGACGCAAGCATTCCCTCTTTTTTCAACAAAGGTGCAAGCACATTGCTGTGCCTTCCTGGGAACTCCCAGTCCCATATACTCAGGCTACTTGCCCTGTCTCATTTACTTCCAGCCCCTGCTCTGCCTGTGATGCTCCATACCTAGTGCGGACATCCATCCCAGAAACTGTGGGGCTTCAGTGGGCCACCCTGGACTTGCACACTGATGCATCAGTGTTCATCCCCTAAAGCCATGCACTTGGCTTTCCCCCATGCTGTTCTGTTTGCCTGGAATGCCCCTGGCCAGTCCAATGCCCTGTGCCTGCCTGACACCTGCAGCCCCTTCCATCCCTTTGGTTGCAAATGGTATGCACACCTCTCAGAACTAGCAGCTGTGAGGATTGTTTACCACCTTCTCCCTTCTCTGGCTGAAATCAGGGACCTTGCTCATTAGTCTGTGCCTAGCTGGGGCCAGCTTGGAGCATGACAAGGAGTAAGGCACTCAGTGTATCGATGAACAAACGGATGAATGAAGACAGGAACAGACAGCCACACGCTCACCTGAACTGGACTTGAATTTGGGTCCACAGACTGGGAATAGAATGAATATAAAGTTCACCAAGTCAATGGCGGCTAAGTAGGCACCAGTGAAAACCTGGAAGCAAACAGAAATAGTCTTGGTGCTCAAACACCTTTTTTCAGCAACTACAGTGCCTGTCTTCCTGGGATCCCCTCTACCATGGGTTACACTGATATAGTGCTTCCATATCCTATGATGTCTCCCACCAATCCTGAGAAAAGTCTATTATCATCTCTTTTGATGGAAGAGGTGACAGAGTGTTTAAATGACAGATCCCAAGTCATGCCGATTCCCATTAATAACAGCTAATAGAAAATACTGGGCTATTTGAGCTGGGGGGCCTTGTCAACTTCTATCACATAATGGACATGCAAAATGAAAGGTGATTTGCTTCTGAGATGACACTGTTCAAAAGCAGGGTCTAGAACACTCAGAATCTGTACCCTGACTACTAGGTGGCCCTACTTCATTTCCACCTGGACACCAGGAGCAGCCCCATGAGTGGCCCAGTAGATTCTCTCTGGGATGTGTTTTGGAGAGGATCCTTCTACACAGGTTTGTTTGAGGACCCAGACTTTTGGGAAATTTGAAAGAACTCCTCATTCTTCCCAAAGCCCAGCTCACCCCCTAGGAAAGGACTCTCAGCCACCCATGTATGAACTGGAGCTGAACTCAGGACTCTAAAAACAGTGACAGTAATTCTTACGAAGCATTTACTAGGTGCCAGGTGATGTTTTAAGTAATGGGGACATGTAGTAGATAAATCCATCCATAGAGTTGACGGTCTAGTGGGGTTAGCATACAAGTAACATAACAGTAAACATCATAAGTAAAGTATGTGATGTCTTAGGGGTTAAGCTGGGGGATGAAGGAGGTCACCATTTGAAACAGGGGAGGCCCTACTGAGAAGGTGGCTTTTGAGCAAAGACCAGGAGTGAGCAGTAAGCCATCATATGGACACTGGGAACAGAAGCATTCAAGGGCAGGAACAGCTTCAAAGGCACAGACTCGGACGTGAGAGTGTGCTCTACATGCTGAAGGAACGAGACAGGAGGCGCCATGGCTGCAGCAGAGAAAGGAGGCCAGGCCTGTGCTGAGCTGAGCATGGTCCCCCGCATACCTGGATGGTGAGCTGTCTGGCTAGAATAGCCCCGACGGTGTTGCACAGACTGGTCAGGAGGCAGCATGCAGCGCACAGTGCTGACTGGCCCTGTCCAGACTTCTTTGCACATCTCAGATAGAGAAGCCTAGGGTGACAGGGGTGCAGAAAGAACACAGGAGCCATGAGTCTGGTACAGGCCCGAGCAGGTGTCTGTAAAGGGTAACTGTGACTTTGCATCCTTATAGAGCACATCCTCCTCCCAATATTTAGCAGGTGCTTTGCAACTTAGTTTACAGAAGCCTGAGGCAGCAGCTAGACCTCAGATGTGGAGACACTCTCCTCTATCAGGAAGAATTACCTTTCTCCTCCAAATCAGACTGACACCATCTAACTACCAACCTGTTCAGCACTGAAAAACTAGCTGTCAGTTTTTATTTTTTGAAATAGAAGCAGGAGAGTTAGAGACATAACCACATCACTGCAGTAAATTGCAGAGCAGGGTTAACTGCCTATCTTTAAAAGGCAACTTGTTTCTCTAAAGTTAAAGTGAAATTTTTTTATACTCCTCGTACAGTGGGGTGGCCTAGCGCCAAATATGTTCTTCACCCGCAGAGAGGCAAACTCCTGCGAGTAGGCACCTTGGGCTGCCTTGCCCCAGCACCACCGTGGCTTCTCTCCCTGTGGCCCTCCTCCATTCCACAGCCACCCAGGAACACGACAGGTTAGAGGTGACAAAGTACTCCCTCTCTGCATGGATGAGTTCTTGGAAATGTTTTGTTTTAGATCTCTCCCTACTGCATTTCTAAGGAGAAACTGAGGCACAACTCAAACTCTGGTTTCATTTCCTTAAACCAGAGGGTGGTCCTCACTCCACATCCTCAGGATGGTTTGGCTGATTCTGAGCTTCAGAATAGAGAGACAGAGAGACATGGACGAGGATAGATTTTAGGCTCCTACAATACTTCCCAACCTGCAGCCAGGCCTGAAGCTCACAGTGGAAACATCTACCTTTAATCCGGGCCCTGGGCTCCTGAACACAATTCAAGACCAAAAAGCAGAGACTCTTAGAGACTCTCAGAGTTGGACCCAAATTAGAAATAATTTATTTCAACCCTCCCATTTGAGAGAGGAAAAACTGAGGCCTGTGGAGATGAGGTAGCTTGACAGCAGGTCTTTGGCTTCACTGTGGAGGTTTTCTCTGAACCCTGTTGTTCTCAGCCACTACCCCAGATCTCAGGTCCAAGGATTCTGGGCTGACTTTAACCTAGCCCACATGTCACTCAGAAGAGACACACAGACAAAGGATGATGAGGTCTGGAAAACAAATGGCTATGTCCACCTCCAGGCAGGTGAGAAGGTAGGAGCTCTGTTCTCAGGCTGGTTAAGCAGGGCATCCTCAGAGTTACTTAACTGCTCCAAGCCGTGGGTTCCAGGCTGGTCAAATGCCTAACAGTGCTGACCTCAGGGTGGAACAAGTGAGACAATGCAGGTACAGCGCTGCAGTAGTGTCCGGCCTCCTATCTGGATAGTTATTTTATAGGCCTAGCCCTCTTCGGTAGGATCTGGACTCTTGGTTCTTTCCCTTCACTCAGATAAGCTATTTAAGTTCTCAGAACCTCAAGGGCCCTCACTGAAAGTGGGGGTAATAACAGTATCCATGTCATGGGTTGTGGCAGGGACTGCACCAGTTAATAAATGCAACACTGAACCCACAGTAAATGTTCTGAGTGCCTCTTTATTGGTATTCCAGTCACCAGGTGATGAGGCTGCAGAATCTCTGCCACACCATGGAAGCCTGAGGAGAATTTCCATTGAGCTAAGGTGAGTCAGTTTCAGCCTCCCCCCCAGAACTGCTGGTCCTTTCTCTGGTGCCAGGGAATACTTGGGTGGCACCATCCTTGGCCCTGCTTGTGGATTTCTGGGCCTGGGACAGGGAAGCTGAAGACCTGGAGACTTAACTCTTCTAACTATGGTGTCCACCTGGGCAAATCACTCTAGGTGCTTGAAGATCAAGGCAAAGACTATGGCCAGAATCAGATCATCATCACTCCCCTTCCAGTTAAGAGGGTCTGGGGTAAATTGGGCAAAAGCATGGAGTGACTTGCCAAGGTCCCCAAGGGTTGGTGGCAGAACTGGAGCCATACAAATGATGTTTAATGAGCACTTACTAAGTGCTTACCAGACCTGACTCTTTCACCCCATCCATACTTCGAGGTATCACCCCCATTCACATGAGGCAGAGACACAGGCTTTAGAACTTGCCCAGCTCACACCACGGATCAATAGGGAAGGGCTGACAACAACACAGGACTCACGGTGTCCTGCCAGGGCCCCATCCACTGCACCACCCAGCCGCCTCCTGCTGGCTCACAGCCCAGCTTCCCCATGCTTGGAATCCGGAAAGAAGTGTCCGACTTCAGTCTACAGAGAAATGATAGATCTGATCCTAGAATGGGGCTGCTTCCTTCATCCCGCCCATTCCGCCCCTTCCTCTAGGTTTCCCAGCGGGAGTACCTGGGGCTCAGGGCCCACTTCCCCGCACGACCCACCCGCCACCCCCCTCGCGCCGCGGGTCTCGGGCCCCATTACAGCGCGTGGGCGGCGATCCAGCAGGAGGAGGCGCAGATCCACAGGCCGAAGGAGATGCAGACGCGGTGGCGGGCGAAGCAGCGGTTCAGGTAGTCCCAGTCCCAGAGCGCGGGCGCGGGGCTGGGCGCCTCTCCCATGGCGCGGTGCTGCTCCCGGCCGGGCGCCCGAGCCTCGCGTGTGGCCGGGGACCTGGGCGCAGCCTCCCTTACCGCGGGCTGCCCGGCGCCCCCTTCCCTGGGCTCAGTTCCGACGCGGCGGCCCCGGCGAAGCGCACCGGCCTTAGGGGCAGATGGGCGCGTCCCACTCAGCGCTCCCCGCGCGGGAGGCGGCGGCAAAAGCGCCAGGGAAAAGTTTCCGGGCCCGCGCGGCGCCCACCGCTCCCGCTATTGTCGGCGTTGGCGGGGCGCAGGCCGCCCCCCAGTGGCGGGAGCCGGGAGCGGCCTCGGCACAAAGGCGTCGGCCCCCGCCCGCGAGACAGCTGCGGCGCCCGCTCCCCGCCGCCCCTGTGCCGGCGCCCACCGCCCAAATCCCGTGATCAGCGTGGGGCGGGCCGCTGTGCTCTGGGGCCAAGTCCCTGCCGGGTCCCTATATAAGGCACACTGTCCCTTGGTTAATTCACCGCATTTCCCGAGCCAAGCAATATGCACCGTTGTGCTGCTGAAACCTTGGGAACAGGGATTCCGAGGTGATCGCGAACCAGGGATAGTACAGAGGTCGGGTGGGAAGCCAAGAAAGAGACTGACCTACGGGTGAACAATACCCCTGTATCTGCCTCTCACTCTCCTTTCTGAAGACGCCCCCACCCAGTAGCTACCGGGTCCCCGAAGCCCGGGTGTCGGGTTATCTCTGGACTCTGCACCCTCCCATTCAGTCAGCTGCTGCACAATTCAGGTAGCCTTTTCTTGAAAACAGTCGTTATTACTTTAAAATTCTTTATGGATTTTAATAAGTTTGTTGAAAGCTTTTAGTAAATGACACATTCCTGTATCTTTTTTTCTTTCACACACACACAACCCCCACCCCCCAGCTTCATGGAGACATCGTTTATATGCCATAAATTTCACTCTTTTAAAGAGTACAATTAAGTGGTTTTTATTGTATCCATAGAGTTGTGCAAACGACATCACTACCTAATTTTAGAACATTTTCATCACCACCACCCCCACCCCCAACCCTATTCATTAGCTGTTTCTGTCCATTCCCCTTCAACACTCCCAGCCCTACTCTTCTTTTTGGAGTTCCCTATTTTGTAAATTCCATATAAAGGAGTCATCCAGTATTGTAACCTTTTTGTAGCTGCCTTCTTTCACTTAATGCAATGTTTTTAAGGTTCATGAATGTTACATGTATTAGTAAGTAACTACTTTTTTTTCTTGCAGTTTTTGGCAGGGGCTGGATTTGAACCTGCCACCTCCCGCACATGGGGCTGGAGCCCTACTCTATAGAGCCACAGGCGCCGGCCAGTACTTAAAAACTTTTCATGGCTGAAATAATAATACATTGCATGGACAAAGCATTTATTTTATTTATCTGTTATTAGTTGATGGACATTTGGGTTGTTTTCACTTTTGCACTATTACGAATAACACTGCTATGGACATTTTTGTACAAGTTTTAGAGTGGACATAGGTTTCTATTTCTCTTGGGTATATACTTAAGAGTGGAATTTCTAGGTCATATGGTAACTTTATTTATTTTATTTTTATTTTTATTTTTTTGAGACAGAGCCTCAAGCTGTCGCCCTGGGTATTTTAATGTGTTGAGGAACTGCCAGATTGTTTTCCAAAGTGGCTACACTGTTGTACTGGTTCAACCATTTTGAAAGGTGTGACCACTCATAGGAGAATGAAATACTACATGTCAGGCATTGCTATGGTCTGAGTGTTGTTTGTCCCCTCAAATTCCATTTGTTGAAACCTAGTCACTAATTTAATGGTATTAGGAGGTAATTAGGTCATGAGGGTAGAGACACATGAAGCAGGCAGTAGTTCATGAACTAGAGAGCAGGCCCTCACCGGACACCAAATCTGCTGGCACCTTGATCTTGGACTTCCTGACTTCTAGAACTGTGAGAAACAAATTTATGTTGTCTATGAGCCACCCAGTTTAAGGTATTTTGTGATAGCAGCTCAAATGGAAGACAGGTGTTGTGCTAGGAGTTGGGGACACGTTGAGAGAAACAGACATGGTCCCTACCTATGTGACAGTCCAGCAGGAGAAACAGTAAACAAGCAATTGAACAAACAAAGACAAAATTAAAATACATTATTTGCCAAAAGGGGCCAAAATTAAAATAATAAAACCATTAAGAGTGAAGTGATATAGGGCAGTGCCTGTGGCTCAGTGGGCAGGGCGCCGGCCCCATATACCGAAGGTGGCAGGTTCAAACCCAGCCCCGGTCAAACTGCAACAAAAAAATAGCCGGGTGTTGCGGCGGGTGCCTGTAGTCCCAGCTACTTGGGAGGCTGAGGCAAGAGAATCGCCTAAGGAGGTTGCTGTGAGCTGTGATGCCACGGCATGCTACCAAGGGTGATAAAGTGAGATTCTTCTGTCTCTACAATAAAAAAAAAAAAAAAAAGAATGAAGTGATATAAAATGAGTACCAATTAGGGAATGATTCAAGGGTTAAAATTAAAAGGGAAAAATGCATAACCCAAGTTTCTCATAGTCTATAAATCCCACAGTGAACTATCAACCACACACTGAAGGAATCTGTTTTCCTTGGGGGTTCTGGTATGTTCAATGTGCTTATAAATGGTCATCTCTACCATTATCTCTGTCAGATACTGACCTATGATTACTAATGAGGTTGTCTACCTACTGTTTCCAAAAGATAATCTATTCACTAGCTATCTTGCTAAAGTAGAGAAATGTCTTGTTACCTTCTCACCAGGCCCAAGGGCAGGGCTACCTGTGCTTCAGTTTTCTAGAGACTTCAAGAGCTACTCTTAACCTGGTTCCCTCTTTGTTATGGCTTCCCTCTCTCCCCAGGCCCAGCATAAGCCCTCAGATGCTGGGCCTAATTTATTGCTTCCTTCCTCCCCATGCACCCTGGACCAGACATGCCTCAGCAAGTTGTGCTTAGGCTCGGCGCCTGTAGCTCAAGCAGCTAAGGTGCAAGCCACATACCCCAGAGCTGGCGTGTTCGAATCCAGCCCGGGCCTGCCAAACAATGACAACTCCAACCAAAAAAATAGCCGGTCATTGTGGTGGCCGCCTGTAATCCCAGCTACTTGGGAGGCTGAGGCAACCTCAGGAGTTGGAGGTTGCTGTGAGCTGTGATGCCACAGAACTCTACCCAGGGCGACAGCTTGAGGCTCTGTCTCAAAAAAAAAAAAAAAGAAGTTGTGCTAAAAACAGTAGTTCGTTCTTAACCTTTTCCATGACCACTTTGAGAATCTCTCACTCTTGAAAAATACTAATGTGCATGCATACCCACACATAATTTCCCATACAATTTAAGGAAATGCATGGACCTCTCCCCATCCCTGAAATTCAACTATGGATTCAATGGAGGAATGGAGCCCAGACTAAAAACCCCAAATTTAAAGGTTTATGTCCTTTCCTGAGTGACCCAGGTAGTGTGGTCCATGGATTGTGGTGATCAGAATCACTCTGACTTCCTGTCAAAATGGCAGATGTGGCTCGGCGCCCATAGCACAGTGGTGACTGGGCCAGCCACATACACCGAAGTTGGCAGGTTCAAACCCGGCCTTGGCCAGCTAAACAACAATGACAACTGCACCAAAAAATGGCCAGGCACTGTGGTGGGCTCCTGTGGTCCTCTTGGATTGGTGCCTCTTTCTGGAGGCAAGAGAATCGCTTGAGTCCACGAGTTTGAGGTTGCTGTGAGCTGTGACGCCACAGCACTCTACCGAGGGTGACATAGTGAGACTGTCTCAAAAAACAAAAAACAGCAGACATGCTAAATCCAACTCTCCACATACATGTTCTTAGAATCATCCTGGATTAGCTTTTTGTGGCTGCTGTAACAAATTAGCACAAATTAGTGGCTTAAAATCATAGAAATTAATTCCTTTGCCATTCTGGAGGCCAGGAGTTTGGAATCCATTTCATTGCATCAAAATCAACATGTCAGCCAGCTCTGCTCCTTTTGCGGGTCACAGGAGCATAACTTACTCTTTGTCTTGTCTCTTGCAGTTTCCTCTGGCTGCCAGCACTTCTTGCCTTGGCTGCGTCACCCTGTCACTCTCTGCCTCCTTGTCATACCGCCCTCTCTTCTGTGTATGACATACCTCCCTCTGCATCTTTCGTATAAGGACACTTGTGACAGCATTTAGAGTGTACTCAGAAAACCCAGGACAATCTCTGCATCTTGAGATCCTTAACTGAATCACAACAGCAAAGACTTTTCCCACATAAGGTAATATTTACATTGACACCTACCATTGTTAACCATTGTTAAGTGGGTGTGTGTTAGGAAGACTTTCAAGAAATAACGCATGAGTGGGTTTTGGAGAATGCTTTTGGCAAGGAGGCTGTGGCTGCAGCCCTGCAAGAGGCCCTCCTGGAGGCAGGAAGAGGCCAGCAGAGGTACTGCAGAACGGCCGGAGGTCAGGCGACGAAGACAGGTGGTAGCCGGGTAGTGAGAGAATCAGGACTTATCTTGTAGGGAACATGTATCTTTTTTCTCTCTCTCTCTTTTTTTTGAGACAGAGTCTTACTTTGTCACCCTTAATACAGTGCTGTGGCTTCTTAGCTTACAGCAACCTCAAACTCTTGGTCTCAAGCGAGTCTCTTGCCTCAGCCTTCCAAGTTGCTGAGACTACAGGCGCCCACCACAATGCCCAGCTCTTTTTTAGAGACGAGGTCTTACTCTGGCTCAGGCTGGTCTTGAACCTGCGAGCTCTGGTAATTCACCCGCCTTGGCCTCCCAGAGTGCTAGGATTATAGGCGTGAGCCACCACACCTGGTCCACATGTCTTTTTTTTTTTTTCTTCACTCTGTTGCATGGTAAAGTGCAATGGTATCATAGCTCACAGCAACCTCAAATTCTTGGGCTCAAGTGATCCTCTTGCCTCAGTCTCCCAAGTAGCTGGGACTACAGTGCCAGCCACAACACCTGGCTGGTTTTTCTATTTTTAGTAGAGATGGGGTCTCTTGCTCAGGCTGGTCTTGAACTCCTGAGCTTAGGCAATCCACCTGCTTTGGTCTCCCAGAGTGCTAGGGTTACAGGCAGGAGCTACCGCACCAGGCCAGGAACCGCATAGCTTCTAACCAATTTCCTCCTTGTCATTAGGACCCCTCCCAGGTTCTCCCAGCAATCGCCCAGGCCCTGCACTTGGCTGGCCATCAGGAAGTGAATCAGTTCCTTTACCAGCCACCTCAGAGGTCCAGCAGCTGCCCAGAAACTAAAAGATAATGGTTTTGACCATAGTTCAGAGTTTGTCAAAACAAAAAATTAGCAAGAGAACCCTAGTATTTATTCTCTTTGGCAGAGGGCCATGTCACTGTTCATAGGCATTTCCTGCCAGCAGAGGCAGCACAACTTCGGGCACTGTCCTTCTGAAGGCAGGGATGCAGCAATCTGAGAAGCCCTGGAAGAGTGGCCAGCCAATGGTGGACATAAATCCCAATGGCTTTCTTTTCCAGGAGATCATGTTGCTTCCTGCCAATGTTCTTATAAAACACATTATTTGGAGGAAGGGCTTGTGACTCAAACAGTAACATCAAAACAACTCTATATCCATCTAGTTTACCTGCTATAGAGAAATATTGATAAATTCTAAGAGAAAAGTAATGGCATCTCCAAATCTTACTCAATCACATTGTGGACATGTGGGGTGTCGTGGTTGAAGCAGGTGGCAGGACTGTTAAGATCCTGGGCTCTATTTAGAATTCTGTCATCAACTTACTGTGTTTTCCTGGGAAAATTTCTGTCTTAGTCCCTTTTGTGTTGCTGTTAACAGAGTACCTGTGAGTAATTTACAAAGAAAAGAGGTTTATACAACTCATCATTCTGCGGGCTGGGAAATTCAAGATTGGGCAGCTGCATCTGGCAGCTTCTGGGGATGGTCTTGTGCTGTGTTAACATGTGGCAGAGAAGCACAAGGGGAACCAGCCTGTGCAAAAAGTGAAACAAGCAGCCTGGCTTTGTAACAACCTGCTTACTTACGGGACATAAATCACATTTGATTTTCCTGAAATGATTATTCTACTTCTCTATTCCCTGATAGGTAAGAAACCAAAAAACCCGAGCCGAAACCAAAACAAAGACACCTTGAAATCCACTTTGATCAGAAAAAGGCCAGGAACTACCCCAAAGAAGGGTGAAAAACTCTGTTTTTGGAAAAACATTTTCTAAAATGATTCCATAAACTATTTCTCCCTTCAATTGCTGCTCTTCTGAATCAATCCACAACACCTATGGCAATCTTGACTGTTGTTTTTTGTTTTTTTGAGACAGAGCCTCAAGCTGTCCCCCTGGATATAGTGCCCTGGTATCACAGCTCATAGCAACCTCAAACTCCAAGTGATTCTCTTGCTTCAGCCTCCCAAGTAGCTGGGACTACAGGTGCCTGCCATAATGCCCAGCCATTTTTTGGTTGTAGCTGTCATTGTTTGGCAGGCCCGGGCTGGATTTGAACCTGCCAGCTCTGGTGTATGTGGCTGGAACCTTAGCTGCTTGAGTTACAGGCGCCGAGCCCTTAACTGTTACTTTGAATGCATAAGCCAAATTGTTTGGTTTGGGTTCTGTCCTGGAAGGGGTTCAATGAGATTAGTTGTGCTCTAGAAAAAATCATGGTAGCCACTTTTTATGTTTAGCAATTTACATAAAAGAATAGAGAAGAGCAGCTCGGCTCCTGTAGCTCAAGTGGCTAAGGTTCCAGCCACATACACCAGAGCTGGCGGGTTTCCAGCCTGGGCCTGCCAAACAACAACAACAACAACTACAACCAAAAAATAGCCAGGTGTTGTGGCAGGCACCTGCAGTCCCAGCTACTTGGGAGGCTGAGGCAAGAGAATCACTTAAGCCCAGGAGTTGGAGGTTGCTGTGAGCTGTGATGCCACAGCATTCTACCCAGGGCAATAGCTTGAGGCTCTGTCTCAAAAAAAAAAAAAAAAAAAAGAATAGAGAAGGCTCGATGCCTGTGGCTCAGCGGACTAAGGTGCCAGCCACATACACCTGAGCTGGCGGGTTCGAATCTAGTCCGGGCCCGCCAAACAACAATGACGGCTGCAACCAAAAAATGTCCAGGCGTTGTGGCGGGCGCCTGCAGTCCCAGCTACTTGGGAGGCAAGGCAAGAGACTCGCTTGAGCCCAGGAATTGGAGGTTGCTGTGAGCTGTGATGCCATAGCACTCTATCCAGGGTGACAGCTTGAGGCTCTGTCTCAAAAAAAAAAAAAAAAAAAAAGAATAGCGAAGAGCACCATGAAGATAAGAGGTGGAGATTAAGAAAAAGAGCAAAGGACATATTTACCTTTAAGTCTGTCTAGCTGCTTTCCAGAGTGCTGGCAGCACCTGTTTGCCCTCTGTGGCCACCGAGGAAGACGCTAACCAGCATTTTCCCAAAGCTCAGGAGGGCTAAGTGGCGTGGAATACTTCCTAGAATCTGTTTGCCCAGGCACTGGACACAGCTGGAGAAGGGAAAGTATGGTCAGGTCCAGACTCTGTCTCATGGACACCCTAGGATGACCCTGGACCCTCAGTCTGCAGAAAAAGAACCAGGGATTCTATCTACACCTTACTGAGAAGAATAAAAGTACAGTGTGGATTTGTAGATATTTCAGGTTTAATGTTAGCACCTTCATGTCCCTTTGTCCCACAATGAAACAAATGTAAAAATCTTGGGATGATATTGTTGGCCTATGAATCAATCAAGTGCTAGTTTACAGCCACTGGGATCAGGGGGAAAGTTCCCTCCACAAATACCAGGGAGGAAATTGAGAGGTGTCACTCTCCTCTTCCTTACCACAATTTCCTGTGAGGACCACAAGTGTAGAATATCCAGGTAAGTCTGTAAAAACAAAAATTTAGGCCAGGCACAGTGGCGCATGCCTTCAATCCTAGCACTCTGGGAGGCCGAGGTAGATGGATCACCTTTAGATCAGGAGTTCAAGACCAGCCTGAGCAAGAGTGAAACCCTATCTCAACTAAAATAATAGAAAAATTAGCCAAGTGTTGTGGTGAGCATCTGTAGTCTCAGCTACTCAGGAGGCTGAGGCAGGAGAATTGCTTGAGCCCAGGACTTTGAGGTTGCTGTGAGCTGTGACGCCAAAGCACTCTAGCCTGGGGCAACAGAATTGAGACTCTGTCTCAAACCCCCCCCCAAAAAAAACCCAAAACCAAAACAAAAATTCAGTTCCTACCCCTGTGCAATAAAAGTGATACAAACCAAGAGGTATAAATTTCTTCTTCATATTTTCTATAGAGATTCATACAGAAGAGAAAGGAATGAATGTGTCTTCTGATGTCAACTCAACAATTCTCCTAGATAGACACCCCGTGGAAATGCCTACGGTGCTTGCTTTAAGCAGATACTGGAACTGTGCTGATGGATAGGCAGCCACTAGCCACATGTGGCTATTTGTATTTATAATACTTACAATTAAATACAAATATAAATTTACTTCCTTAGTCGCACTGGCCACATTTCAAGTGGTTATTAGCCACATGTAGCTGTAGTTACCTATTGGACCACACAGACTAACATTTCCATGACAACAGAAAGTTCTATGGACAGGGCTGTATTAGATCGCCAGAGGTAGTACTATTCCTAAAAACCCAAACCTGTAAACCACCCACTTGTCTGTCAATAGTAGAATAAATTGTGATATAGTCACACCATAGAATGTTATCCAACGAGAACGATCTACACCTAACAGTATGCAGGAATCTCACAATGTTGGATTCAAGAAGCCAGACATATACGTTCATGTACAATTCAAAGTCAGAGGACGGTCAGGATTATGGTTACTCTTGGGAGTGGGAGTAGGGACTAGGGGAAGCATAAGGGGCTTTTGGGGTCTGGCTGAGCTCTGTGCTTCTGTCAGGCTGCTGGTTGCGCTGATGTGTTGTGCAAACTCTGCTATCTGTACACACACGACGTGTGCACTTTGTGTACATATTACACATCCATAAAACACTGGAAAATCCAGAGTCTGCTGTGTGCTGAGCATTTTTGACTTACACAGTCCTTTGCTTTTAGAATTCTTTTCCCCTTTATGCAGGAGAGTTGTTGAAAAGAAAGCTCTTTGCCTCCTGTTTGTCCTCTTTGGCTTCAGCTGGATACAGTGTGTAGAACATAAGATAGAACAAATGGCTGTTAGGGTGAACATTTTGAGTGATTTCCCTCACTTCTCTACAGATTGGGGAGGGGAAAGGGCTATGAAAACAAGGTGGCCCTAAGTAGATTTCTGGCTTGCTGCTACATTTTCCAGTTTACCCACAAAGAAAACATATGTTGTTATTGGCTTCTTGAGAAAAACCTCGACTTCCTTCTAATTTCCTGAAGTAAACACATGACAGATGCATAGCAGGTTCTGCTTAAAAAGGGTGGTGTATTTCTTGCAATAAAATGCTGGGGGTTGGGGGGGGAAGCCAAAACAATAGTGATGATAATGAGTGTAATTCATAATTCTACAGTACTAACCTCCATGAGGTGGGGGAATACTTACTATTCCCCATTCCAGGTGTCCTTGTTAGACTCCTCAGATCCTAGGCAAAGGGCTTGGGCTTAGTTTGCTTGTTTGGGAAGCAGTTCTAGAAAGTAGAAGTGAGGGAGTGGAGAGTGATAGAGGGAAGGGAGGAGAGCAATCAAAGGTGAGTTAGTGAAACGGTTCTAGTTGGGCAAGTGAGGCTCCATGCTCAGGATCTTTGGAGGCACTTGTAGAATGTACCCACTGGGTGACAGGGAAGCTGCGGTTTTGACTAACCAGCACCCATCCTTACTGGTTATTCATTTATATGAAATGTCCAGAATAGGCAAATCTATACATGAAGTAGATTAGTGGTTGCTTAGGGCTGTGAGGAATTAGGAGATTGATAGTTTACATATAAAAGTATAGGCTTTAGGCTCGGCGCCTGTGGCTCAACGGGCTAAGACGCCAGCCACGTACACCTGAGCTGGCAGGTTCGAATCCAGCCTGGGCCCGCCAAACAACAATGACGGCTGCAACCAAAAAATGGCCGGGCGTCGTGACGGGCGCCTGTAGTCCCAGCTACTTGGGAGGCGGAGGCAAGAGACTCGCTTGAGTCCAGGAATTGGAGGTTGCTGTGAGATGTGATGCCACACCACTCTATCCATGGTGACAGCTTAAGGCTCTGTCTCAAAATAAATAAATAAATAAATAAATAAATACATAAATAAATAAATACTACAAGAGTCAATGCCTTTTAATCTAAGAACCAACACTACAACTTTTAAATAATGTTTTCAAAACAATTTATCTGCTTATAGAAGCTTTGCTATTATAAGTATGCAAAGGAAATGTTCTTGAATGTGTATCAGGACAGACTGATTCTCTTCACTTTCTCCTCTTTTACAGGGGCCCTGCAAACCTTATTTTGTTTACTTCTTGTTTCTGAAAATCATACATGTAATTTCCATCCATCTCTTTATAATACAGTAACACAAGTATTTTGTAATATAAGAAACAGTAATAAAACATAATCTAAAGTTTATTTAACCTCAATTCCTAATATTTCTTCAACCGCAAAGAATGGAAAAATCCTTACCAAATTATAAAATGTAAATTCTTATTAAAATAAGCTGACAGAAGTTGATAGGCACATCGTTGGATCAGGGCTGTCGTTAATGCTTTGTCACCGCTCTGATCTTCCCTGTGTTTTAGATTTGTTATTGTAAAACTGATTTTATTAGTACTTTTGGAAATGTTCACAGAATGGAAAATGTATAATCTTTACTTTCCCTGTGTTCATCACCTCTATAAAAGGGCACGGTGTTTGGTGGCTACTTCCATGAGCATCTCTGCCCTCCTGTTTCCCTGTCTCTCTTACATTACATATAAGGTTGCAGCTTTATGTCAGCTGCCTCCTTCCTCTTCCCACAAGTGTCTCTCTCTATTCCACATCTAATTCTGTCAAGCTCGGTTTCTAGCACCCCAGTGCCCTTCAGAATTGCCGTGTTTAGGAATGTATAGTAGTCCATCACTACCTAACACAGCGTATCATTTTTTATGTCTTGAAACTTTTTTTGGGGGGGACTTATTTTAAACAGATACTGCCAGTTACTTCTCCACAATATACACTTTCCCTTTATTCCCTCTTCTCTGATGTCTAAGTATACCAATGTGGCCAGTTTTAAAATAAAATAAGACAAAATGTGATTTCCCAGGCCCCTTGTGTGTGGATGTGATCACAAGGCATGATTTTGAGTACACAGAGAGAGAAAGTGATGAATTTATTGGATGTAACATTCTGGAAATCTAAGAGTCTCTTTGTCTTTGATACTCTGCTTGTAGTGCAGGGACCATGTCTAGCTATACCAAGCAGGACCACGAACGGTCAGTCTGACCCAGGGTCTCATGCTGTCTTTGGGCCACTGTTCCATCCCCAAGGTATCCCATTCCAAGGTGACCACCTCCAGATTCCTTGTTCTGTGCAGCAAATAATCTTTTCTTTGGTTCAACCACTGCAGTGGAGCCTCTCATGCATCTGAATGTAACAATAACGTTCTTATTATGCTCTAGTAATTAATTTCCCATTAGCAACACTAACTCATCTAGCTGTTATGATGCTGGAACCCTTCAGGTCCATTCCTGAGTTTTGTTCTTTCACACCTACTGCCCATCTTAAATAAAGTTTCTTGCCATTAATGTCACCCTTTCCATATCTTAAGCCAACTGAAGCCCCACCTTCTCCATGAAGCCCCTCCTAAAATAACCCAATCTTTGCACTACACTACACTAACTTGTTATTTTTCTACAATTTTATTTACTTATGTTAAGCTCAATGCTTTGATTACAGTATATATTATTTATGCTCACTAAAACTATTGGAAAACTTGAATATGAATGAATAATAACAAATGTGATTTATTTTAAATTTCTCTCTTTAAACAAGAAATTCAAAAGACAAGAACAGAACTTTTTAAACGAAGATAGACTACTGGCCAACAAACTCATGAAAAACTGTTCAACATCTCTGATCATCAGGGAAATGCATATTAAAACCACAATAAAATATCACCTAACTCCAGTGAGAATGGTTCATACTAAAAAGTTCAAAACTGTCACAACCCCTAAGGCCTTGGTCTTGGTTGCCACACAAAAGAACCAGGTGTGACACGGATTAGAAGTACAAGCTTGCAGGAGACGGGCTAACCTTAAGTGCAGGGTAGCCCAGAGCCCTCTCCGCAATGGCTATTTATTAAGATTATACACAACAGGTGTGGAGAGTTAAGGTCATTACATACAAGGGCTGCATGCATAAGGATTGCCACATGCTCTTTCCTCACGTGCTCTTTCCCCACAACCCCCACAGAGAACTCCTAAGCATCAATGTTCAAAACATGCTTACTAGTGAGTGAGCGATCTTATCTCATTCCGGAACCCTGAGTTACTTGGGGGACTGCCCCTCAGTCACAAAACGTCTCCAGGCTTGCCAGGAGACTGTCCTCTTCTCAACGTTTCCTTTTAATGTGGTAAGAATCAGTAACTGTCCTTTGCAAGCATGGCGTCCATTCCTCTGCATGCAACAACAGAGGCTGGTGTGGATGTGGAGAGAAAGAACCTTTTGTACACTGTTGTTGAGACTGAAAGCTAATGGAACATCAATGGGAAATTGTATGGTGATACCTCAGAGAACTTAAAGCAGACCTTCCATTTGATCCGGCAGTAAATCCAAAGGACAAAAGGTCATTTTATAAAGAGGACACCTGCACTCAAACGTTCACGCCTGCACAATTCACAATCACAAAGATGTGGAAACAACCCACATGCCCACCAACACATGAATGGATTAACAAAATGTGGTATATACGTATACCACGGAGCACTAGTCAGCCATAAAAAGTGGCTATCTAGTATCTTTTGTGACAACCTGGAGGGAGCTAGAAACCATTCTTCTAAGTAAAGCATCACAAGAATGGAGAAAAACAAATGTATTCAATGTCAATCTGGAACTAATTGATTAACACCTCAGTGCACAGAAGGAAGTCAAACTGAATGAAAAGTAAGCTGGGGCAGAGGAGAAGGGACGGGTCAATTCCCAGCAATGAGCACAGTGCACGCCTCTGGGTGAAGTGCACACTTATAACTTTGATTCAGAAACAAAGTGTGTAAACAAAATGCATGCTCTCTAATATTCTGAGATTAAAAAGTTAAAAAAAGTAAAACCAAAAAAGGAAAAAAACAAATTTGCTCTTTAGTGGCATCCTTTCCTGAGGACATTCTTTTGCTGAAATATGTTGCGTTATGATTGAAAACAGACAAAACCTGTTGAGTTTGATTTTCTCCTATTCCACCAGTTATAATTATTCAGTAATTTTGCGAGAGACTTTTTATGAGGTTGAAAAATTAACCTTTGTGTTTAGTTACTGCCCAAAGTCAGAAAAAGCATAAAGCAAAAATAATAAATTATGTTTCTTTTATAAATGTTTACATAGGTACCTTCCATCAATTATATTTCCAAAAAAATGATACATTGAGTATAAATCTTTGGAGAGTGAAATAGCTGCAACTTAAAGATTTCCTGACGATCTTAAATGTCTTTAATAAATAATCTTGTATATTATTTTAAAGCTCTAATCACTGTCTCCCCTAGGTCTGCGGGAACTGAAGGTGTTAGTATTAGAATCACAGCAGTCTTTCTAACATAAAAATCACCAAGGGAAAAGCCAAGATATGAATGCAATAGGATTTTTTTCACACTCTATAAAGTTTTCCTCTTGTTAAGCTTTAAAGATGTTCTAGCGTTAGCCCATATTAGCAGTATTTTTAAAATATCTGCCTACAATAAATGAAGTGGTATTGAAGACAAAAGCTAGCCATTAGAAATGAAAGATGGGGGGAAAGTGGAGTGGCCTATTAGGCATGTTGTGTTATGTGTGTTGTGTATGCAAATTTGGAACATGTTCTTTTTACTGTCATCTTATTTTGTGAGGCACAACCCGGCTCAGTTTTGGAGGAGACAGGTATAAAGACCATGGATAGTTTTAACATAAGCCTGCATCACACTACTTTGTTCTTAATCACCTGTGAATGCCGATTCACTATCTCTTCCTCACACACACTATCTCCTCTATTTAACATCTTGTGTTTGGTCTGGTTTAACTCCAAACAACAAAGTTCATGCTGTTACATCATTAGCTTGACATTGAATCTCTATCTTTGTAGACAGTGTCTTTGTGGCTCTACAGATAGGTAGTACACTGGAAATTATATTAAGTTTTCCCTAGAACGATGTACCAGATGCAAGTAGACCCCCCAGTGAGAGAGGTGTTGAAGCTTCTGTCTTAGAGACGGACACCAGGATGTCTCTCTGGTTCCACAACTTCATGGTCTCCATGATAAACCAGGGAGCAGAACTGTCCAGATGAGACTCATCAATTTGTCTGGCAGTTGCAGTTGGCTGAAGCTACTTATTAAGTGCCTGATCTTTCGAAAATTGAAACAAAGTGTTCATCTATTACTACCCACCTTTTAAAAATTTTCTATATCATCACATTGTCAGAACAGAAATGCATGTACTGATTCTGTAAGAGTTTGGATTCAGGAAATAAAGTAATCTTTGATTAAGTAAATAGTATAACTTTAAAATGTTCACAATTCCATATGGTTTTACTTTTTAGCTTATCTATTAGTGACAAGTAAGAGTCATTAAGAATCTCCTAGCAAGTGATACTGAGAGATTATGAAGTTTCCAAGATAGCAAGTTTTGTCAATAAGCCGGGGATTCAGATGTAAGACTTCGATTCTTGAAATGAAGGAGGACAAGTGCTCAACTCCAGAAAGACTTGCTACAGGTTGCTAGGTTATTTATTAATTTATTTATTTTTGCACAAGTTTTGTCAATAAGCCGGGGATTCAGATGTAAGACTTCGATTCTTGAAATGAAGGAGGACAAGTGCTCAACTCCAGAAAGACTTGCTACAGGTTGCTAGGTTATTTATTCATTTATTTATTTTTGCTAGTTTATTAAGTCAGATATTCAGGCACAAGAACTTGGGATGCCAGAAGAAAAAAAAATTTTTTTCTTTTTAGACAGAGTCTCAAGCTTTCTCCCTGGGTAGAGTGCTGTGGCGTGACAGCTCACAGCAACCTCCAACTCTTGGGCTTAAACGATTCTCTTGCCTCAACCTCCCAAGTAGCTGGGACTACAGGGTGCCCACCACAACACCCAGGTTTTTTTTGCTGCAGTTGTCATTGTTGTTTTAGCAGGCCCAGGTGAGGTTTGAACCCACCAGTGTTGGAGTATGTGGCTGGTGTCCTGCCACTGAGCTACAGGCAGCCAGAGGAAAATTTTTGCAGTTATTGTACGTCCAGATTAAAAATGCACGGTCAGATTAGCATCAGGCAGACTTCAGTTTTGAAATGAAGCTAAATAAATCCACCTCTACGTATACATTACTGGTTTGTGAGTATATATTTGGATCAAGATAATGAGAGATCAATTAGCGAGAGCTGAGTGTGCGTTTACATCCATGTGTAGACACACTGCACATGCTTCTGCCTTGCACAGCTTGCGTTGTGTTCCCACCAAATGTCCAACTTAGATAAATGAAGTATACTTTCCAAAGGAATACGTATATATATACACAATCTTTGCAAAGTTATATATATACGTGTGTGTATATATATATATAGTCTGTAATCTCCACTAGAAAGTATTATATTTGAAAATAACCTTAGTATTTTTGTGAAACTTATAAATTTTTTCCTGATTGTTTTTTAGTTTTACATGTGTGTGTGTTTATGAGGTTTCCACTTTTTGCCTTCACAAAATTATAAAAGCTTAAACTTTAATAACAATAGCAATGTTTTAAGACAAAGATTAGGAACAAAAACCACGTAAAGAATGAACGAAGATAA